>JAJPUD010016508.1:0-33886 GCA_023553655.1 Myrmecobius fasciatus
AAGGGGGAATGAGAAGGTGGAAAGGAGAAGGGGAATGGAGAGATGGTGGAAAGGGAGAAGGGGGAATGAGAAGGTGGAAAGAAGGGGAATGGAGAGATGGTGGAAAGGGGGGAAAGGTGAAATGAGAGGGTGGAAAGCAGGAGAAGGGGAATAGAGAAAGGGGAGAATGGAGAGATGGTGAAACAGGGGAATGAGGAATGGAGAGATAATGAAAAGGGGGGCAAAGAGGAAATGTGAGAAGGAGGGAAGAGGAAGGAGGGGAAGATGAGAGGCTGAGAGGGAGGGAAAGAACATGAGAACAATGGAAAGAGTGGGAGGAGGGAAGGATGGGGAGAGTCCTTGTAGCTGGGGAAGAGATGATGGGATTAGAAAGACTGCCTCAGCCTGCTCCAGCTCAGTGACAAACCAGGGGATTTGGCTGTGGGAATCAATCACTGGATCCTCATCTGAAGGAGACGTTGAGAGGACATTATCTGCCTGCTCCTAAGCAGGACTATGGACCATAGGGTCTTCTTTTCCTAAAGGTCTCTGGAGTAGGAGGATTCCATGTCTTCCCTCAAACATTATTCCAGGGTCCAGCAATTTTACCGTTGTCATTCTCGGTCCCTCCTGCTGTTTCTTTGCTTAGAGAGCCCAGCTAGCCAGCTGGAAGAATTGATCAGCATAGAAGCTCACCCCTGAGTTTGTAGAACTGAAGATAGCAGACTGTGGGGACTGTTCTCACCACCCCAACCTTCTAGAAATCAAGAGACAGCCCAACAAACAGGTGCTCTCTGCACCCCCAAAGCCCAGACCCTCTACCTTCCCCTAAGTTTCTTCAGTACACACCTGGAGAGAGCTGCCCTCCACTCCCAGCGGAGGGAGGTAACATCTGGAATGTTAAAGCAGCAAGGAAACCAGCAGGGACAGAAGGGTACCTACCTTTCTCTGCCAAGCGTACACAGCTGAAATCGCTTTCTTTGGCACCCTCCCTCCCCTAATGACTCTCCTTGGAGAAATCTTTGCAAGTGGTAGGGGGATCAGAGAGAGAAAAATCCCCATTTCCCAGTCCACAAGGCACTTATATAGGCAAACTGCAAGATGGGTGGTAAAAAAAAGGAGGGAAAAAGCACCTGTATTTTTTTTTTTTGTTTGTTTGTTTGTCTTCTCTTCCACGGCTGCAAATGATGGTGGAGTGGGAAGGGGAAACTTCTGACTTGGAACAGAGCTAGGGCTGGGGTTTGTGGGAAACTGTGGGAGCTCATAGGCAGCAGGGAGCTGCTGTTTCTCCCAAAATCTGTTATCCTGACTGCCTGGGTAGAAAGTACCAATGGATTCCTCTGACTGAAGGCAAGATCTGATACAAGCCATCCCATTTTGTAAGGCTCCCACTGAATGGAGAATCCACAAACTGCCTTAGCCACCTGTTCCAGCATCAAACTTTAGGCAGTGGTCTGCCTTGGCGATCTCCAAGTCCCTCTGCATCCCAACTATTTCCTCAGCTTCCCTTGCTTGGTTAAATCCCTTCCCCAAACTTCCCCATTGGTCCCCCGGTCTTCGGAGGTATGGCAAGACAAAAGTCTAATTTTAGGGACTCAGTTCTAATCTTAGGGACTGGTCTTTTGGTTTAGACTTGGGGTTTCCTGGGATGCAGCCCCCAAACAATACACATAGAAGTTCTGCCTCAGGATTGCTTCTCTCCAAATGCCTCCTTAACTAGGAAGGCTTGTCTGGAGCAAGCCCAGGGTTAACCCTGCCCATCTTTTCCTAACACCTGAAGGTTGAACCTGTTTCCCTCCGGCTTCCTATGCCACAGTCCCTCTAGGCAGTGAAAAAAGAGAGGGCAAAATGAACCTGGTCTGCATGTGTGAGGCAGCCCCCCACCTCAAGCTCTCTCTAACCCCTAAAACATCTTGCCTCCAGCTCTTTTTCGGAGGGAGAGATGAAAGAAGAGACAAATTTAGCCACTGGCCAAAAGTCAGATGATGGAGAGGGGGGGAAGCATTCTGCTTGGAGGGGCTGGCTACTCCTGCTCTTAGCTGATAAGCCATACAGAGGCTTCCTTCACCACCTCCCTTTCAGTTGAACTGAAAAATCCACAATCGTACAGCATTGGTAGAGCTGAGGAGGTGATGGGGAGGTGGGACATGAGATTCTCCATTCATTCTGCCTGGCTCTCAAGGAGAAGGAAGGGGAGGGGGTCGAGTTCACCCAAAGAAAGCTGTCATTAGCAGAAGGAATGCAGACCTGCCCTGAAAATAGAGCGGGACCTAAAAATATATAAAAATGATACTAAAATAGAAATTTCACTGTAATAACTACAGAATACAAACAAATCCTCAGGGAAAATGGGCCACAGTGAGTGAGCCTCAGAGAGGCATATGCCTTCCAAATGGCAGACCCTGTGTATGTATGGGGTGCTCAGGAAGAGGCTTGGGGGGATGGCTGGGCTGGGGGAAAATCAACGTCTTGGTGTTGTGCCCCTTTCTCAGCTGACCTCGGAGGAGAAGGTGAGGGGGAAAGGATGGCTGCCTTCAAAACAGATCTATTGTGGGGACAGAGGACACTGAAGGATAAGATGTCCTCATGAATCCATCTATATGAGTAGGGATAGAGAGGCTGAAGCAGCCCCCCCCAAAGTGACTGGGGACCCACTCTATGGTTAGACCCATTCCTTTTGCCCATTAACCAGATTTTTGAAGAAAATTGTAGCTGGAAACTTTTAGAGGTCATCAAGTTCAAATTACTCTTATTATAGATGGGAAAACTGGGGCCCAGAGGAGTTAAACCAACTTTTCTCTTTATCAGTAGGCTGCAGACTATTATTCCCCTTTTCCTCACTTTTCCTACCATTCCCTGAAGCACCGGATAAGCCTTCCCTTTTTATTGGGGCCTCACTCACTCCGAGGCAACACAAAGGTTGGCAAGCATTAGGTAGGTGGAAGGAGGGATGGAATGAGGCCATTCAAAGTACCCCAAGAAGCCTGACAAAGTAACTTCTGGCACACATCTCTGTACCCACCAGTACAGCTTCTGATCTAGAATCCTGGGAACTAATCCTTCCAGAAACAACCCAGCTGGAGCTCTGGCCCCAGAAAAAGGGAGAAGAAATGATCCTTCCCATTGGGCAGGGAACGTCAGATTTGGAAGGAAGGTCCTTAAGATTTACTGGGAAAAAGACAAAGAAGCTGAGGCAAATTTGTCAGTTCTCCATGCCCACTCCTAGAACAGGACATGGGGTGGGCACCTCACTAAGACACAGCCCTTCAGTCATGCAGTCCCCTCAAAGGCAGCCCGTTTGTTTTGTCAGTATGGACTTGCAAATGTGATAGCTGGGGTGTCCTCCCCAAGGGTAGCTTCATTTTAATCTGGGGTTGCCTTTTCGCTGAGATCATTCTCCCAGCAGCTGCAACCTTTGGTCAGTTTTGAAAGTCATCTTCCTGCCTCCCTCTCCCCCTCATTACTGGGAACCCCCTTTGGATCCTGAAGCTCCTAGAATCTGGGGATTTGCAGTTTTTCTTAGCTGCCTAGAAGGATGAGGAAACACCAAAGGTGATATTAAGCCCTTCCCTCCATCAAGTTGGAGGGTGAGCAGTCCTTGGCCCATTGCTTTCCCCCTCCTTTGGCTGGGGATGTTTGCATCAGGTTCTCCAGGTCCACTTCCCCAGCCCTAGATCCATTCTGGCCCACATCCAGGGGTCTGGGCGTACTTGAACCCCTCTGGATTCAGGTATACCTAGGGTCCCTAAAGGGTGCCATCTCTATTGGTCCAAAGAACATGAATTAAAAAACCCCATCCTTACATCCATTTAGTTCTTTCCATCCAGAAAGCCCAGTGATTATGTGTCACGTGGACTTTGGGTTCTATATTTATCATAGGTTTTTACACCTGTTTCCTCTTGGTTATAAAAGGGAAAAAATCCTTCCTTGGGCTCCAGTCCCTGGCATATAAGAAATGTCCTACCTCCTACAGAAAAGGTATTGTTTAAAGTTGCTGTTTAAAACCAATCCTCTTGGGCATATAGTGTATTGAGGTCCTTAGCATCGGGAGAGTGCACCAGGGGCCAGCTGGCTCTGTTCATCCCGAGGTATCTGTCCTGTTGTCCAGGTCTGGGGCAGGGGAGGGGACGAGGAAGCCAGGATCAGAGCTCCAAGTAGCCAAGGAGGGCCAACATCGCCAGTGAATGGGAGAGGATGGTACCCAGATGTGGGGCCAGACAGACTGCTGAGTTCTCCACCATCATACTTGTGCCTGAAAGCAGCAGATAGAAATGTTCAGTGAGCCAAAGGGAAGTGGACTTTCCAAAAGTGCTGTCACCCTGGGTCAGGGTGATGGCCTCCCCTGAGAAATAATCTCCCTAGAAGTAGTCTGGAAAAAGCCCTGCTTCGGTAGAAGTGCACACTCAGATTCCAATATCGGCTTTCCCAATTACTAGTAGTGTCACTGTGGACAGAGCTCAATTCCTCTAAGTTGTCTGGAAAGTGGGATATTAATAATGTTGATTATTAATAAATAATTCCCATCCGGTTGTGAGGACCAAATGAATTAATGTCTATGATTTTGGGATTAGGAAACTCCAATAGAAGCTACTTTTATTAAGAGTCTAACTTGTGAACAAGATTGGGTGATTAAACATCTCTCTGTGAATACTAGAATTTTAGAGCTGAAGGTGCCTTAAAGATGAGTTTGTCTAGCTCTTTTTACTTTAAAGATAACAAAATTAGAAAGCTCCAATAGAAGCTACTTTTATTAGGAGTCTGTCTAAACTTGTGAACAGGATTGGGTGTTTAAACATCTTTCTGTGAATATTAGAATTTTAGAGCCTGAAGGTACCTCAGAGATCATCTTGTCTAGCCCTTTTTATTTTAAAGATAAGAAAATGAGATAAGGGCATATGGCCAATTTGTGGCAAGTCTAGAACTGTGCCAGATAGGTGACTATAGACTTCAGTCTTCCTTTTTACTCTATGAAATGGGAAGCCTTATATATTACTGTCAGGATATTTTATTATTTTTTGTGTTTAGGTAGGGGAGAAAAGTCTTGAGCTGCTTAGCAGAGGGCAAAAAATGACAGAAATGTACCAATTGGGAACTGAAGGAAGTGGGAAGAAGGGAGAAAAGTGGGTAGCAGCACCTCCATTCCTCACGATGTGAACCTCCGCCGGAATCCCGTCACCTCCTGGTCCTGTGGCTCGAATCTGCACTAGAGCATGGCTGGAATCCTCAGGGACGGAGATCTCAATCCAGTTCTTGTTGGCCAAATGGAGTATGGGCGCTGAGTGTAAATCATTCCGGTACAGCATCTGGCAGAAGAGACCTCAGGTTGCTCTTCGGCTTCCTAGGACCTGTGGTCTCAGTGTTCACATATGGACCTGGGACCATTGCTCTTTGAACAGCAACTTAACCTTACTTCTGCTGATGACCAGTGCAGCAAGAGGTATTAGGCAATTTAAATAATGACTAACATTTATGTAGAGAACTTCAACGTTTTCAAAGAACTTTACAAATATTATCTTATTGGTTCTGCAATAATTCAGGGAAACGAGTGCTGTTATTAATTTTTATTGAAGAAGAAATTGAGGTAGGTGGCAATTGCCCAGAGTCACAACCTAGCAAATGTCTGAGGTTGGATTTTAATTCAGATCTTCCTATCTCTAGGACCATTGAACCACCTACCTAACATTTACTGGCTATATTAATGAAATACTGTATCACATTAGAGAATAGGGAAAATGCAAAAGGAAAAAGTAGGGCGGACTGGCTTTCCCATGTATTTCTTGAAACCCTTCTCTTTGTCAAGACCCCAGATTCTAAATTTCTCTTCTCTCACCAATTAAGACTGAGTTCTTCTTAGATGGACTATTTCTCATTTGTCACTCAAAATTGTGGAAGGAATTTCAGAGGTCATCTCTCCCTATATTCTTAGCTATCCCTGATCTTTCAGGGTTATTCAATCTCTTCTTAAGGACTTCTAGCAACAGGGTTCAAGCTATATATCTCTCCAGCCTATTCTACTTTTGGACAGCTTGAAACATTAGGAATTATTTGAAATTACTTTGTATTTTCAGTATGTTCTCCAGTGATACATTTTAGAACCTCATTTACTCTTATAGCCAGTGAATAGTAGATAGGTGACTCAGTAGTCACAAGTTCTTCCAATGGGCAGCATTAGGAGCAATCAAATATTTATTAAGTTCTTGTTATGTGTCAGGGATATAAGTAGAAAGAAGGAAACAGCCTTTACTAGTTTGTCTCTAATGAGACAAATATATAAAAAAATACAGCATAAATACAAAGTGGATATTCATTCACCATACAAATATGGACAATAGTTAAAAGCAATTTAGGAAGGAGGGTACTGGTATTTGGGGGAAATCAAAAGAATATGGATTCAGAAATAGTGGTTAAAGTGTATCTTAAAGGAAGAGAAGGATTATGAGGTGGAGATGAGGACATCGTGCAATCTGGGAAATCTGGGATGACTAGACAAAGGAACAAATAAAAGATCTGGTTAACTGGATCACAGAGTACAAGACAAGGAGTAATGTCCAGACTGGAAAGAGAGCTTGGACCAGGGGATGAAGGGCTTCAGTAGAAGAGTTTAGATTTTATACTAGCAGAAATAGGAAACCACTAGAGTTGAGTTAGGGGATTACTTGGTCAGACAGAGAGAGAGACAGAGAAAGGGAAAAAAAGACACACAGAAGTATTTATACTCCTCTATCATGTAGGTAAGAAGGAATTAAACATTTATTAAGCACTTCTATATCTAGCACTATGCTAAGTACTGAGGAAACAAATCCAAATAAAAAAGGCAATCCCTGCCCTCAAGGAGTTACGTTCTAATGAGAGAAAATAACATTCAAAAAATTTCTTCCACAAAATGACTAATATGAAAATGTCTTATATGATTGTGCATGTATAACATATCAGATTGTTGATTGTCTCATGGAGTAGGAAGGGGGAGAGGAAAAGAAGGAAAGAATTTGGAACTCAAAACTTAAAAGAAAAATGTAAAAATTTATTTTTACATGTAATTGAGGGAAAATAATTTTTTTTTTCAAAAAATCAACTGAAAGGTGGGGAAAGGAAATGAAAGCAAAACCCACAAGAACAGGGCTTGGGAGGGGAGAAAATAAAGGTAGGTCATGAAAAACTTTGTTATATATGTATGTATATATATACATATGTATGCATAATACATGATAGAATTTTTTGACACTTTAAGGTGTTTGAAGCACTTTACAAATATTAATCTTATTTGAGTCTCATAACAATCCTGTTAAGTTGGTGCTATTATTCTCATTTTACAGATGAGGAAACTGAGACAGTCAGAGACAATATGGTCATATAACAAGTTTATGTGGCTGGATTTGAACTCACATCTTCCTGACTCCACATACCATACTCTTCCTTTAAGATACACTTTAACCATCATTTTCTGAATCCATATTCTTTTGATTTTCCCCAAATACCAGTACTCTCCTTCCTAAATTGCTTTTAACTATTGTCTACATTTGTATGTTGAAGGAATATTCACTTTGTATTTATGCTACATATTTATATATATATTTATTTCATTAGAGACTAACTAGTAAAGACTGTTTCCTTCTTTATACTTATATCCCTGTCTGACACAAAACAGGAGCTTAATATTTGATTGCTTCTAGTGCTGCCCACTGGAAGAACTTAAGTGAAGAGAATTACCAGTCAATAAGCACATCCTAGAATTTTGTTTCCTTCTTTATATTTATATCCCTGTCTGACACATAACAGGAACTTAATAAATATCTGATTGCTCCTAGTGCTGCCCACTGGAAGAACTTAAGTGAAGAGAATTATCAATGAATAAGCACATCCTAGAATTTTTAGGATAACTGCAAACTTCTGGGATACCAGAACTACTCCATCTAGCTCCTAACTACACCATTCAGTTACTTTGAGATTTCTTTTCTAATGCATTTTTACCATGCTCCTAATGATCCATTTTGGTTTTTCATGACTCTTAGAATCAGTAAATATTCCCAAATTCCTCTTCCTGTATTAGATAGGTTCTGGTCATTAGTGGAAGCACAGAAGAAGCTGGTGCTTTCCATCCCTACTTAAGGGGTTCCCTGGTAGGATCCTCACCTTGTAGCCAGTGACTGCAGACTCATTTCTTTGAGGGATGACTGGATCCCACTTAATGTTGAGACTGGAACTGGAGAGTGTCCAGGAGATATTCCCTGGAGGTCGCCTAGGAGCTGAAACAGATGGGAGTGGGGACAGAGAGGGGTCATAGGAGCGGAGAAAGGGGGCACTTTTTTCTCATTCACCCTCCCCAGGCTCAGGAATCATCAGCATCTGCCTTCAACAGAGATGCTCAGAGGCTCCCCCCAAGAAAAAAGTCCAGGAAAAAGATCATAAAAAGAGATGAGGAGGCCTTGGTTGCTGAGGTTCAATTTCACCCAGTTTGTGGACCAGCGCCTGTGTGTTCAGCAGGAATGGGCCCTCCCCGGTCCCTGGGCTCATCCAGTTGACCACTCGGGCTATAGACTCACGCGGCTTCATAGTGGTGGCGTTGGTGGAGGGGCTGGCAGGCCCAGTGCCTGCCCTATTGTAGGCCCGAACTGTCACGTGGTACTTGGTATTGGGCTGCAGGCCAGTGACTCGGGCACTGGTGTCGAGCCCAGCTGTCCTGACTCGATCGGCCGCTGCCTCTTTATCTCCGTCTTTCCAATAGCGGATCTACAGAAGCCAGAAGACCCAGATTAACCCCAAACTTCCTTTGTGGCTCAGGCCAGAGACTGGAGCTGGAATCCTTTCTGGGTGGTGACTCTAGGGCATCCTTGGAGATGGACAACTAAAACTCAGCCTCATTTAATGAAATTAGGGGGTTCTGGGAAATCATGCAATCACAGAGCAAGAAGGAATCTTAGAAATCAACTAGTGCAACTTTCTCACAGATGAACAAACAAGAGGCTCAGAGTGGTTTCCCCAGGAAGCATTTCTCAGGAGCCACATCCTTATCATGAACTAGGACAATGATATGCTTGTCAATTATCCCTTTATCCCAGTTATCTCCTGGCATTCAATAACTTTGGGATAGTGCTCAGCATATGCAAACTCATTTTAAAATTGTCTAATTATCATTACTATCATCCACAAGCATTCCATTTTCAAGTTTAAGAACTCTAAACTTCTTTTATCATAATCTTTTCTCTTTTTATCCCTCCTCTCTTTCCATTTTCCTTTATTTTATCATAATCTTTTCTCTTTTTATCTCTCCTCTCTTTCCATTTTCTTCCTAAACTTACTCTTCATCTTTACCATGACCTCCAGTTCCTCCATCTTTTAGAACTATCTCAGGCTATCACTTTTGCTCTAGCTATACTTCTCAAGTGTAGCTTGTTCAATTGTATGCCTTATATTTGAAAACCCTGATCCTCCATATTATTGTTGATCCTGACTTGCTACATTTTAACCTTGAATTACTTCACTATTCATCTTCTCTCCTATTATTGAACATTATATTAAATGGAAGTAGAGGAAATTATGAAGCAGTGTTGATTGGATCCAAGTAATTAATCAACAACTAGACTCTTAACTGTTGTCAGGCAATTCTTTCAGTTGATTTCCTATCCCATTCAAATCTCTTCTCTAAATCTCTCCTACTATTTTCTTCCCATCCTTTCTCAGCTAAGGATCTCACCTACTATTTCCCCCCAAATTTGAGCACATACATCTGGCTCCATCTTCCTGGCTCCATCTCCCATTATTTTCTCCTTCACTTCAGTTTTGAATGATGTGACCAGGTGGTCCTTTCGCTTGCCTTCTCAATATATTCATTCCCATATCTTCCTGTCTTTTCCAAAAGATTCTCTCTCTCTCTCCTCTTCTCTCTCTCTCTCTCTCTCTCTCTCTCTCTCTCTCTCTCTCTCTCTTTCTCTCCTTCCCTCCCTACCTCCCTCCCTCTTCTTCTCTCTTTTCTCTCTCTTTTCCATCTAGTCCCATATCACCAACACCATCTTTCTCTGTTTGCAACCTTGGTATTATCCTTAACTCTGCCCTTTCTCCCATACATGGTAAAATCCAATGGCTTCCTATTACTTCTAGGAACAAATATCAGTTGCTTTGTTCTCTGGCCCCTTTGGATCTTTCCAGTCTCCTTTCACCCTTTTCCGCCACCTCTGAAGTCTACAATACAGACATACTGGCCTGCTTGATATTTCTCACATAAGACATTTCACATCTCTTGTCCCTGTGCTTTTGGTCTGGCTGTCTCCATCCCTGGAATACTCTTTCTCCCATGTGCCACCTCCTGAGAAGGTCTTTCCTGTTTCCCTGGCTATGCTACCCTTGCCTCTGAGTCTATATCCATCTATTTTTTTAGTCATTTTGTATGTACATATATAGGAAAAGTGTATGTTTGAAGGAGGAGGTTATCTTCCCTATTAGAATAGAGATGCCTTGAGGGTAGAGACTGTTTTTGCTTTTTCTTCTATCCACAGAATTTAGCACTGTGTCTAGTACAGAGGAGGTGCTTAATAAGTTAGTTAATTAATTACCAGGAAGGGAAAATCACAGAAAAAATGAACTTCCCTTACATTGGGCAAGATGCTTTCACATTTGTTGTCTTATGGGGTTCATAAAACAATGTAAGGGAGGAATTATGTGCATTTTACAAGTGAGGAAATTGAGGTATCAGAAAGATGAACTTGACTTGTTTTAGATGCCAGGCCAAGTAAGATAGAAAACCAGGACTTGAACTTATTTGTCTCTTGACTCAAAACTATTGTTCCTGTTGTATTTTCAAACCAATGGTAACTGGCTATTCAGATATATTCAGTTTTGTATTATCCACATCATGGGGAATTGACAGTTAATAGAAGAGTTGAAAATTTGGATGGCTCTTTTATCTCATGGAAAGTAAAGTGGATAGCGCACTGGTCCTGGAGTCAGGAGGATCTGAATTCAAATTCAGCCTCAGACACCTACAAGCTGTGTTATCTACAGGACTACAGGGAAGACATCATTGAGCTCTAGAGTTCCCAGGTGAGTCTGTAGCAGAACATTTTTAAGGGGATCATGGTGTTCTCTGAAGGGTTCCAAATTCACCTCCTCTGTCCTGTCTGTGTAGGGCCAGAGCCTCCTGGGTCTCATCCAGAGATGTGGAGAATTGTGTAACTGGGATGGGGGAGGTTCAGGTGATAGCTTCACACCTTGAGGGACAGAAGACCTAGTTTGTCCTCCTACCTGCCATCTGGTTGAGATTGGGGACCAATGCTTACCTCATAACCTAGGAGGACCCCATTCATGTCATCCTGATGTACTGGTTCCCACATCACATCCATCTCTGAGGACAAAGTTCCCTTGGCTTTGACTTTGGCTGGGGCTACCCTGGGCTCTATAGATCAACATGAGAAGTGATTAGGGATTATCCAGTATTTTATATAATGAAGCCCTACACCTTGGAACCTGGAGGTCTTCCCTCTGCCCTAGGGTCCATTTGTGTAGGAACCAAACTTTCCCCAGATCCTTGGGGATCCTAAAATACAACTCCAAGGAAGCCAGATAGTCATACACTCCCTTAAAAGTAACCATCCCTGGGGCAGCTAGGTGGCGCAGTGGATAGAGCACCAGCTCTGAAGTCAGGAGGACTTCCGAGTTTAAATCTGGTCTCAGACACTTAATATTCCCTAGCTGTGTGACCCTGGGCAAGTCACTCAACCCCAATTGCCTCAGCAAAAAAAAAAAAAAAAAAAAAGTAACCATCCCATATTGCCCAGCCATTCTCATCAGCTGCATCCAAACAAGGCCCAGAGCTAATTCATTTTTAAAGCCTTAGTGTTTTCTCAGGACTTGAGTGATCAGAAGATTGTTGGGGAAGAAATATTAAAGGCAAAATGCAAAGTGAGCTTACAAGAGAATGTGGGAACCCTGGGGGTGCAACCTACCTTCCTCGGCAGAGTATACAATGGTGGTGAGGCTCTCAGGTCCCTCTCCTTGGCGGTTGTACCCCCGGATTTTCACTTCAAAGGGTGTGTAGGGCCGGACACTCTCATTACGATAAACAAAGTGTAGAGCATCAGCGTGGGAGACCTTGGCCTTCTGCCAGTCTGAGCTTCCCTGTCTACGGAAGGACAGCAGGTAGCCAAAGCCTTCTCCATTCTGGTATTCCCGTAACATGGGCTGCAGAGACGATAAGAGCATGGAGTTAGGGGGCACAGGACTTCACAGGGAATTGGGGGCAAAACCTGATCCTGTGCATTGCTGCCTATTGTTACTTGGGCTTTCTATCTCCGAGACTCAGTTTCTTCATCTATAAAAGTAAGAGGTTAGATGATGTCTTTGGTCTCTTCCGATTCTAAATCCAATAATTTTAAGTCATGTCCCCATTTCCAGTTATCTCTCAGGATTATTTATATGACTTACATGTCTAGGATGGACAAGACCAAAGACACTGACCAAGAGCTCTGTTGCAATGGCAGAGTATAAAAGCATAAAGTATAAAAATATGTTTGCTGTCTAGCCTTTAGCTGTTACTTGGCTTTCCCTAGAGTTCTCCCTCCTCTCTTCTGAACTCTTTGAACCTACCTCTCATGTCTCCCAAAATTCTGCTGAAATAAGGAGAAGAGGAGGTCAAAGTGCACTATTAACTGGTTCTGTCTTCACAAAGACTCAAGTTCAAATCCTGCCTCTGATACTTACTAGCTGTGTGATCCTGAGCAAGTCACTTAGCCTCTGTCTGCTTCAGTTTATTCGTTTGCAAAATGAGAGAGGGTTGGATTCAATGACGTCTAAGATTCCTACCAGCTCTACATCTGTGACCTATGAGCAGGACTTATTCCTAAAGCCAAGGTCTCTCTTCTGCTCACCGTCCAGTTGATGATGAGTTCACCAGGGGCACCGCCTCCTCCACTGAGTCCTGAGGGTGCTACCGTGGGAGCTAGAGGGAATATTAGGAGACATAAATATGACCTATTAATAACACACCACTTTCTGAACAGCCATATTGAGGAAATCACATAGAGCCACCCTTATAGGGTCACAATCTCTTATGAGGTCTCGTAACTGAATGTAAGGGTCACAAAATGATGATTTATTTTCAGTAAATGTTTGATTTGTATATCAATTTTATATACCTATATACTCGGGAGTCACGTAAAAAATTCTTGATTGAAAAAGAGTCATGAGTTGAAAAAGTTTAAGAAGTCCTGGTATAGAATTCTTAGAGTTCTATAGATAGAATCAATTACTGTTATTAGTGGGCAAAGAAGGAACAAAGGATCTCTACCTGAGCCCTCTGAGATCCAGCTAGACAAATTCTTTGTGTTTCCCTAAGTGGCAGAGGCCAACTAGAGAATTACCTCTAAGCTAACAAAGAAGAGAGAATAATTTAAATGGAAGTTAAGTTAAGCAAACAAACAAGAAAAAACCATTTAGTTTTGGTCCTAGAGTACATTATTATTATTTTTTCTCTTGACAGCTGTTTTCCTTTCCTCCTTTTCTTCTGCTTGGATCAATGAATTTTTATTTGTATCTTTTGGTTTTAGATCACGTACATTTCTCAGTATATCCCTTTCCTTTCCCTCCCAAGAGTCATTTCTTATAAATGTATAACCGTGAGGGTTGAGTCCATCAATCAAGTTATTCTACCCCATCCCATGTGGGATCTTGTTTTGCTGGACAATGCATATTTGTTACAAGTATTTCATTTTCATTTTATTTTTCAAAGGCGGGAGGGAGAAAACATTGATTTTTGTAAATAATTAAAAAAAAAGAAAAGAAAATCATTCCCAAATCCCCCAGGGTTGACCTCAGACGCTTGATGGAACAAGCACCTGAGCTCAAGGCACCTCCCTGTAGTTGTAATAGTGAATAAAAAAGACTCAGAAAAAAAAGCAGAGGGGAAAGATCAACAAAACTAATTAACACAATGAAAATGTTCAATGTAGTGTACTATACTACCAATCTCCATCCCTTCTCAAAAAAGAAGGGAGGGTGTTTCCCTCCCCATCTTGCCTAGGCTGATATTAAAATGAGACAATTTCCTGAGCTCATCATCCTGAGCTATCAGGGAGCAGAGAGCAGGGGGAAGATAGATGCAATATAAAACCTGTGTTTTAGGACAATGATTTTGGTATCTGTATAAAGGATGAATTGGAATGGAAAGATAACTGAAGCAGGGAAACCTATTAGAAGTCTTTTGCAGTGTGCAGGTGAGAGTTAATGAGGGATTGAGTTAGTGTGGTAACTGTGTGGGTGGGTAAAAAGAAATGGGCAGGTTTGAGAGATATGGCGAAGACAGAATTAGCTATATTTGATAGTGATTGCATACATTGGGTAAAGGAAGAGAGAAGAGTTGAGTCGATTCCTAGGTTGCAGGAGTAGTCTGTTGAAGGTAGAAATGGCAATATAAGATAGGGTGGAGGAGCCCAGGACTAAAATGTTTCTGCAGATAAATCACGAAGTGGAAGATTAACATTATAGGGAAAGCTGGTAGAAGAGCTGGAGGGAGAAGTGAATGAAGGCTGAGAGATGGAAGTCTGCGAAATCAAATTGTGCAGGATATGGAATGGATGAGCACCAACTGGCTCACCAAGTTCTGGACCACCTCCTCAAAACCTGAAAGCAGTCAACTAAGGATCAATGAAAGGAAGTCTTGCTTCTAGGTGGCAACTGAAAATGGTAGTACAAGATCAAATGGGAAGATGTTTCAAAACACAGACAACCACAGAATTTCAGAGATGGAAATGATCTCAGTGGCTATGTGCTTCACTGTATACATAAACCAAGATCCTCTCTATAGCATATCCCTATATCTCCCAGTCCCTAACAAGGTCACTTAGCCTCCCCTTGAAGATTTCACCAGTGAGAAGAAATCCAGGACCTCCCCCACCAGGCAGCTTATTTTCCCTTTGGGTGGCTCCAATTTTTAGGAAGATATCTCTTATAGGAAGCAAAACTTTGTTTTGCAACTGAATGAAATTTGAGAGTTTGAGAATTAGAAAAGATCTCAGCAACCATATAGGCTAGCCCAAACACAAAAGTAATCTCTAATGTAACCTATAGAACCTATGTAACCATCCAGCCTCTATCTTTTTGTTTTAATTCTGTCCTATAGGGCCACAAAAAATAAGTTGAGTCTCTTCTATATAAGAACCCTTCAAAAATGTGATAATAGCTATCTTTTTGTTCCTATACTCTGTCTATCTATCTGTCTGTCTGTCTCTCTCTCTCACACACACACATTTAGGAAAGACAGAGATAGGAGAGACATAGCTATTTTCAAGTATTCAAAGGTCCATGGCATGAAATACTAATATGATAATAATAGTGATTTAAGCATTTACATAGTAATTCAAGATTTGCAAAGTATTCTACAAATATATTGCATCTGGAAGGAGGATTATTCTTGTTTCAAATAACTAAGAGCAAAGGATGGAAATGACAGTGGGGTAGATATCTATGAGGTAAAGAAAAATGTGAGAAAATATAATAAAGAAAAAATTCTTAATAACTAGAGCCATCTTGGATGGAGGATGGATTCCCCATCACTGGAGGTCTTTCATGCAGAGATGGAATGACTACTTGTCATTCTTTCCTACCTAAGAGCTCCCTTTCAATGCTGAGATTCTATGACATTCCTTCTGTGAATATAGTTGGTAAAGAGTGATGGTGGGGGTGGAGGGAATGGTATGATTCTTTATTAAAACATTCTTCTTGGACATTAGCTATCTGAGTGGTGAGAAATAGAAAAGGGAGATAGTCTAACCTCCCTCTTCCATCAATTTATCTCAATGTCCCTAAGCTCCCCCCAATATTAATGAATCAAAGAATCCAGTGGGAGGAATCCTCATAGATCATTTAGGTCATCAGATCTTCCCACCATGACAGGCAAGCCCTTCAGTGATCTCCTCTTTAAATCTACATCCCAAGAGTCCTAACTCTTATCCAGGGCTTTTTCCTTTTCACCCCCTCCCCTACTGGAGTGCCAATGTTTCTGTCTCCACCCTCATACTTCTTGCCAAAATGTTCAAACCCCAAACCTGATTCCTTAGTCCGGATTTTACTAGAAGGTCCACTGGGCTCTCCTGTGCCTAGGATGTTGCTGGCAAGGACCCGGAACTCATAGTCCATCCAGGGGGTGAGACCCAGAACCTGGGCAGTCTCTGCATTCCCCTCAATATTGGCAGGATCTGTAAGGCAAGCAAACCACAACATTCTAGCTATCCAACATTCTCTGAATATAAGGTAGTATGATTTAGTGAAAAGATCATTGGACCAGGAATAAAGAGATTTACGTTCTAGTCTCTGCTTTGCCACAAGTAATGAAAATAATATCAATGATGAATTATGTTGATAAGAATTATAATAATTAACCTTAATTATCAATAAATAGCTGGAATTTATATAGTGCTTTAAGATGTCCAAAACATTTTACACATCTTATCTCATTTGATGAAGGCTGTGTCAATAGTGTAAAGGAGAGGCAGGAGTGAGATGACTTAGAAATAAAAGTAAAATAATTTTTTTTAAGATATTGGAAATATGCTGGTAAATGTTTTACAATCAGTTCTCCAAAAAAAGGCTTTAACTATGACACATTTGAAGTTTATTCTGTATTGTGAACATTTTTTCCATCACTTTTTTATTAAATTTATTTTATTTGAAAAATAGAGTAAGAAAAAAAACAGAAAAGGAATACAAAACAAAATAAAGCAAAACACAAGAAACATTGTCATGTGCCCAGAAGAACATCAGAGAGGATTCAAAATATATAAAAACAAATTGCCAGATCAAGAAACTATATAAATATATATATGGAAGTAGAAGAAATTATATTCATGAATGTTCACTTTTTCTTTACTTCCTTGTAATACATCACTTAAGTCTAGGCAGCAAAACAATAAATCGAGACCCAGTTTGAAACATTTGCCAATTTTGGGATGTAAATGCTCGAACTTGTCAGTTGGCTGTTGAGTATTCAAAATGGCTCCAGTATACTCCAGTTGAATTAATCCTCATAAAAATCCTAAGAGGTAGATGCCATTATTATTTACATTTTACAGATGAAGAAATGGAGGCTGAGAGGATCTGAGAGTTAGTGACTGAGGTGGGAATTCAAATTCAGATCTTTCTGACTTCCAAGTCTGACACTCTATCCACTATGTCACCCATCCCCCTAACTTGCTGTGTGAAATTGGATCTCATTTTGCTTTTCTGGTTCTCACTTTCCTCCTCTCTAAAAGGAGGTCATTGTAGTAGATAATTTCTGAGGTTCCTTCTGGCACCAACATTCTAGATGTCTATAGTTCTAGGTGCCAATGTTCTAGGTGTCTGCTCTGAAACTTTCCAGGTGTGTATTTTGGTTCACAACAGTTTCCCATTTGAGGTATACTCCTTTCCTTCTGTTCCCTATTTCTCCAAATCTTATTCATCCTTTAAGGCCCAGCTTAAATACTGCTTCTTTCATGAAATCTTCCTTGATTTCCTCCATGAGGATGTGATGGCTCTCTTTTGGAAGTTTCATAGCATTCTATTTATAGACACCATGGTATGGTGGAGAACTCAAGGTTTTGGGTTATATCTAGTCTAATCTATTCATTTTACAAATGAGGAAACTGAGGCTCAAAGATATAAAGTAGATTTTAGTTTTGCTTCTGCTACTTATGGACTTGGACAAACAGCTTTTTCTCTCTGTACCTAAGTATAACCTCATCTGATCCGCAAAATGGGAATAATGATATCTGCAATCAGTCTATCTTTAAAGGATGGCTGAAAGATAAATAAATAATATTTATGTGGAAAAGTGATAATTACGATCATAGAATTTAACACAAACTGCTAAAGGAGGAAGGAAGAAGAAAAAGGGGAGGAGGAATAAAAGGAGGGGGAGGAAGAGAAGAAAGAGAAGGGGAGAAGAGCTAAGGGAAGAGGGAGAGATAGGGATAGTGCCATTTTCACTAAGTTCCTGAGGGCATAAACTGTGTTTTATTTACCTTTACATCTCCCTCAGCACCTTTTACAAGTTATTGCACGTGCTAGGTATTCAATAAGTGTTTAATGAATGAATAGAAGGACTTGATGAATACTGTGATGGAAGATGGCAGGGAAAGGGCTGCTAGATGGAGCTCTTAGAAGCTCATTTCCAGTATGATTAGCTCAGGTGAGGAAGCCCGAGAGATACTCACTGGTTCGGACCTGCTTCCACTTCCCATCAGGCAGGGCTCGGGCTTGGAGGGTGTACTTGGCGATCGGGCTATGGTTGTCAAAGCCTCGGCTCCAAGTCAGTTGGACAGTGGTGTTGCTGATGTCCCTCACCACCACTCCACCAGGAGGACCTGGTGGACCTGGCATGGAATTGGAAGAAGATTAGGCTTAAAGATTCAGACCCTAGGCTGATTCAGGAGCCAGTCTTGAAGAAGTGCAATACCTTGATGAGTCATCCCTATTAGGGTGTTTTAACAAGGGGTGTTTAGGAAGAAGGAAGCAGTCAGTGTGTGTTTGTGTTGTGTGGTGGGTACATACTCCAGAACTAAAACAAAAGCCTAAAAGGGACTTAGGGAAGTCCAGCCAGGATACAGGACTGCACATAGGATTAGAGGCAATTTGTCTCTGTAAGCCTTAACTCCTTAACAAAGTTAGTTGTTTGTTTGTTTTTTGTTGTGGTTGTTGTTGTTTTAATTGTGGCCCCTGAAAAACCAGCCTCCTTTATGGGCCATATGAAAAGTAGCAGGAAACACTACTTTTGAGACTCATCAGGAGACTTGGGTAAGAATTGGTGGAAAGAGGAGTGGAGATGGTAGCAGGGAGCTGGCTCTGAGGGACAGCCAGATCCAAGGGTCAGTCACCTCGGACCAGGAGGGTCGCAGTCTCTGATGTGCTGTCTACTACAGTCTGGGCCATACATGTATACTTTCCGCCATGGCGAAGCTGGGCATTCAGGATTGTCAGGTCCCCAATAGTTTCCTTCTGCACAGAGGGGAGACAGGGAAAAAATTAAGGTCAGAGGATGGAGTTTAAAGGTGGAGGGAGTTCTGGGCTAAGAGGCAGGATGCGTGTGCTTGATTTTTAGCCCAGTGCCTTAAGTGACCCTGGGAAAAGCTCATGAATCTCTGCAGGACTCAGCTTCCCCATTGTGCTTAATGAAGAGATCCATAGTAGGATAAACTGAAGTAACATATAGGAAAATATTTAGGACTGCAATTTCTTAAAAAATATATATATATATGGATATATATATATAGATATAGATAGATGGATATTTATATATCTCTCTCTATATATTTTCCATTTGTTCACTCTATAGGGAGAAAAAAACCATACAGTTTTATGGTGATGCAGAAAATCCCTAACTACAGATAACCAAAATAAGTATTTTGATTAGTCATTAGACTAATGGGGACAGGGGCCGACACACGGTAGCAGCTAGAATGTCCTTCCTGTTTCTATTTAGTCAGAGTTGTATTAAAAAATGAATCAATGTTGCCTGGTACTGAGAAAATAGATCTAAAAGCATGCTGGGTGGAAGGAAGATTTGGTATTTGATACGAAGAATCCACAGACTGTTTCATTCACTAGCAGAGCCTCAAGAAATGGCTTTTCTTTTCTTTTTTTTTAAAATAGTTTATCTATTTATTTTGTTTTTTAAAATAAAATCAGCTCCTAGTTTTATTTATTAGTTCAATGGTTTTCTTTTTTTTAAATGTTTATTTGAAAAATAGAAAAAAGAAAAACACAAAAGGAAAACAAAATGGAACAGAACAGAACACTGTCATGTGCCCAGCAGAACATCAGGGATAGAAATTCCCTTTTTTCAATAGCTCACAATAATCCTGTGAGGAAGGTAATAAAAATATTATTAACCCTTTTTTAGAGATGAGGAAATTGAAACCAGAAATTAAGTGATATACCCATGTCATGCTGTCAGAACCCGGATTCGAATCTAGCCAATCAGGGAACTGAGAGGTGAGAACAACGATCAGGGGTTAGCCTTTCCTTGATCCCTGGTCTTGTCAGTAGTGGGAAGGGGTCATTGAGAATGGCACTTAGCCTCAGGACTCACCAAGCTGGCTCTCCGGTAGTGGCCACCAGATTTATCAAAGTCAATGGGGAAGCCGTCTAGAGCCCAGGTGAAGGTGAGGTCCATGGTAGGGTCATGGGAGGCATGGCACTGCAGAGTCAGGTTCTCACCCAGGTTGATGTCAGCGCTGGATGGTGCCAGGGTGATCTTGGTGGCATCTGACAAGGGGAGTGGGGGGTAGGGGATGCCCAGGCAGAATGGAGTGAGAACATGGCTTAATCTGCATTAGTGGGGTGGCCTGGGAAGAGGGCAAGGTAGGAGAATGTGCCATCAGCCCCAGCAATGGGACTGTTATGAATTGGTACTCTTGCTTCACACAGCTTGGGAAATCAGGGTTTGGCCTTGGGACAGGGTCAAACATAACCCCTGGGTCAGCCCCAAACCACCCCAGAAAGACATAAAACCAAGGACAGAAACTGGAAATAGAACTGGATGAAAAGGTGACACCTGATGGTAGCTGTTCCAACTTATGTTGGTGCCTTATAATGTTTATTGAAATGAATTGAATCATTAAGGTTAACAGTAGCAGGATTGTCCCTCCTTCCTGACTTTCATTGTAGTCCCTACCTCGAACAGAAAGGATGCCAGTGCTGTTGGCTTTGCCCATGAAATTCTCTGCAAAGCAGGTGTATTTCCCTTCATCTGATCGACTGATGTTCCGAAGAATCAAAGTACCATCTGGGGTGATGGTCACTCTGCATCAGAGAAAGAATGAAGAGGGCTAGAGATTGGCCATTCTAAGGATGTCCTAGGCTTGAAAGGAGTAGGACTTGCTCCTGAGAACAGGGAGGAGGAAAAAAGATAAGGAGGCTGAGGAGGAAGAGGAGGTGTGAAGTAGGAAGAAGATGTGGGAGAAGAAGAACTGGGGTGAAGGAAGAGGAGAAGGAACGGTCCAGAAGGCTCATACCTGCTACTGTTGACTAAGATTTCGGTCCCTTTGCTCCACAGCACAATGGACTTTGGTGCTGACCTGGGCTGACATGGAATGATAACTTCTCCCCCTCGAGCAGCTGGGATCAGACGCCTCACTGGATTCAGCCGGAAATCAGGAGCAAAGGCTGAAAAAAAAGGAATTTTAACAATGAGAACTCCCATAGACACATTACTTAGATCGGGTAATTCAATTCAATTCATTTCCTAATATAAGAACAAACATCTTAAAGCTCTCCAAAGTGGGATGTGCTGCCTTGGAAGAAGCTTCCTGTCACTTGCTGGGAATGCTTCCCAGTCAGGTAAAGATTAGACCACATGACTTCTCAAGGGGTCTTTGCAAACTCTAAGATTTGTTATGTCCAATGCAGTCATTACTCATTGCTAGAGGGGATTTCAAAGAAAGGAGAGATCATTGTTGCCTTGGGTGATCAGGGAAGACTTTATGGAGGTGGAAGGCTTCTTAAACTTTTCCCACTTGTGATCCCTTTTCACCCAAGAAACTTTTATGTGATCCAGGATATTGTATATCCTGGATCACATAATATGTATATGTATATATATATATATAAACACACACATATATATGTATACACACATACATGTATATATAATATATACATTATATATAAAGGTATAAAAGGAAATAAAAAGGAGAAAGAGAAACAAATTTGAAGCTCAAAATTTTACAAAGATGAATGTTGAAAACTATCTTTACATGAAAATGGATAAAAACAAAATACAAATGGATAAAGATAAAATACTATTAAGTAAAAAAAAGAAATCTATTTCCTTAACATTCTTATTTTATTTTCCATCTTATTTAAAAAATTTATCCACTCAGAAGTGGCAAAATTTAACAAATGATCAGTATTTATATGTATTTAATAAATCTAAATCCATTTTGTGAAATCACAACTCCTAAAGTCCTAGCCCCTCCCTTATGCTGCCTGTACAATTGTAGAAAAATTATTGAACTTTGACTGGATTGTGAAATATCAAGTGGAAGTAATAAGATTGAGAGATTGCAATTTTTACCTTGTACTGCCAGTTCAGCACTAGCATAGATGGTTCCATGCTTGTTTTCTGCTACACACTGGTACATGCCAGAGTCTTCCAGGACCAGCTTGGAGAATTTCAGGTCCCCACCAGAAATCTCCACACGGTTCTGTGTTTGGATTGGAGAAGAGACAGGAGTGAAAAAGGACATAGTCAGACCCATAAAAGAACCAGAGTAAGAGACCAGGGACAAAGATCCTCATGAAAGTTTTTTTTTCCCCAAAACCACTGATGTAAATCATTGGGAGATAGCTTCAGGCACTATTTTTAGGTCAGTCTGGTTAGTTTAGGCTTTATGGAATCAAAGCATAAAGTTTAAAATTAGAAAGATAATTGAACTCCTTCATTTTTCAGATGAAGAAACTGAGACCCATAGAGATAAAATGGACCACTAGGATCCACAGAGCTACTTAATGGAAAGACTTGAAGTAGAACCATAGTTTCCAAGCTGGGCTCTTTCTACTACACTTCAGGATAGGCCTCTTTGACCATTTACTTGCTCATGGCTCATGCTCATTAGCCAGCCTGAGGGAGTGGGCCAGTAACTATGTGCCAGGAAAACTCTGAAGCCTGAAGGACATAATCTTGATTTCCACCCAACCACTCACTTTGACAGGATTTAACCCTCTTAGCATGTGGGATTGCTTTGAATGTATCTCAGGGAGATGTCCCCTGCTCTTCAGAGCCAAACTACCTACCTACCTCTAAAGCAATTGTACCTGGGAGGACAGGGGATCCCCATTCCGAAGCCACCGAATGGTGGGCCTTGGCTTGCCAGCAGCTGCACAACCCCAGCGCAGATTGGAGCCAATGTCGGCTTCGGTGTCTGAGATGACTTTGAGCCACTCAGGCTGAGCTGTGGGAGAGAGAAATGAGTGAGTGGAAGAGAAAGAGAGAGAGAAAGAGACAGAGACAGAGACAGAGAGAGACAGAGAAACAGAGACAGTCAGACAGACAGACACACACACACACAGAGCACTTTGTGGGGCTACTTTGGTGCTGTAGTGCCCAAACTTGACAGCAGAGGGTACCAGAAGGATATTTAGAGATTAAAATGCAGACTGCAGGGGGAAGGAGGAAATAAGTATTTTTAGAATTGGTATTTAGTAGTTGTATCCATAATAAAAAAAATCAATTGTAATCATTGGGATCTAGTCTATGATTTCACTGCTATAAGGAACTCCTTGGTGAAGAAAGTCCTTCTAGGTTGGTACCTCCTCTGAAACTTAGGGTTTTATAAGTTTATAGAAGTGCTTTGAGCAGGTATTGAGGACATCAGTCAACAACATCTATTAACCACTTCCTCTATGCCAGGAACTAGCATTGAGAAGTTAAATGACCTGTCCAGGGTCATGTTAGGGGTATATGTCAGGGGTAGGGCTTGAACTCCCATCTTCTTGGCTTCAAGGCTAAGCTTTCCACCCACTGACTCTCCCTGCCTCTACAATTATAATAATAGCTGACATTTATACTAGCTAATGACTTGCAAAGCCCTATTTACACACCACAATTTGTAACAATTCTGCAAAGATGCTGTTATTTTCCTGACTTGGAGCCCTACTGTGAGTGCTTTGTGAGCTCCTTTCTGTGATGTATCAGCTGATGAGACAAGCCTTCTGTAGAGACCTCTCCTCAACCATGGCCCCATCCCCATAACCCTGAGCATGGACCACTTCGGGATGAATGGAACAAATCAGCAGCCTTTGAACTGTAGTTGGATATCTGAGACTCCTGAGGAAGAAGTCTGCTCCTGGCCCCTTACCCTGCACAATGATCCGGCCTTTGGCAGTGTCCCGGCCTTTGGAGTTCTCCGCTTCACACTCATAGGTGCCCTCATCCTCAAAGCTGACACTGGGGATCTGCAGGGTGGGCTCGGCAGTGGCCCACTGTGGGGGCAGTGAGTCATCCAGTTTTCTCCACTTGATCCGAGGGACTGGGCTGGTAGGAGGAGAGAGGGTGGGAGGAGAGGAAATGCCCAGACTAGGAACTAGACTGAGCTAGAGCACAGAACTTTTTCTCCTCCTCTCTGCACCCAAATCCCTCCCCCTGTACTCAGATCCTCAGTAAGGTTGGATGTGGAACCTGGGACCTAGGATTGGATTGGAGGAAGAAATCCCTTAGGCTAGAGAAATGGGAGGACAAAGATGCTGAGCTTGGCTGGGGCTCAGGAGAGAACAGGATGCAGGAGAAGGGAGGGCACAGCAAGACCTCTCTCTTATTCCCTCCATCCAGCAGGTACAAGAAGCAGAAAGGGAAGGGCTAGGAGGCAATGCTTCAGTGCATAAGCTGCCTCTCTTCCTTTTTCTTTCCCCTCTCTTCTGTCCTAGGTCCTGACCATGGATCAGAGAAAGTCTTAGTCAAAGGTAATTTTGTAAACTTGCCTCCATTGCCACACTCCAACCCATGCTCAGTTCCCCTTCCCTTCCATGATGTTCCCCATCCACAACTCTACTTTAAGGCATGTTTTCTTTTTCTCTGACTCCTGTCCCTCATCATCTTGTCCTTCAGGGCCCTGATCTCTCGCTTTCCAGGATGACACTAGCTAACAGAGGGACTAAGGTGTCACTGAGTACTAATAGCTTATAAAAGATGGATACAAAGAATAAAGAAATTAGCCTGAACCCTAAGGGCTGGAGGGAAGGGGGCTTTGGTCAGCAAACTCCATTCCTCTTTGCCATTACTCACTTCCCAAAAGCAAAGCACTCCAGGGTGACCTGCTGTCCAACCAGTGCATAGGTCTCCAAGGGGAATCTGGCCTTGATGCTTGGTGAAGATGGACGGGAGTCTAGAGGGAGAAGCCATGCAAATGAGATGCAAATGAGCCCATGAACCAACAGCTTTGGATCTTAGTGCTTAGAAACCAGGCTGAAAGGATTGTTTATTATTATTATCACCATTATCAATAATAATAATAACAACTAGAGTTTATAAAGGGCTTTATTCTGTACAAAAAACTTTTCATATATTATTTTTTTTGCTTAGGCAATTGGCGTTAAGTGACTTGCCCAGGGTCACACAGCCAGGAAGTGTCTAAGACCAGATTTGAACTCAGGTCCTCCTGACTTCAGAGCTGGTGCTCTAACCTCTGTACCACCTAGCTGCCCCTCATATATTATTTCATTTGTTCTTCTGTGTGAGAGTGGGGGGAAGAGTAGAGTGTGTGACCTACTTTAACTCCCAGGCAAGTTAGGTAGCTTTCTAGAGGGAGTCAAGGACTCTATTCAGAGACTTTTCCTACTCTCTCTGCCTAGGTCTGAATTCCCCCAGAGGGCAGTCAGACACATGACAAAGGTATTGGGAGGAACTTGTTTTCTGGGTATTAGCAGAGGAAAGAGAGAGCTGCAGGCAGAGGCCAGACCAGGTCAAGTGGATGATTAGTCTGCTCTGGAGAGTCTCCTTTCCATGCTCAGTAGTTTCTCCCTGCCCCTCCCCAACCCATCTTCTCCCATATGTGCCAGGTTCCCTGAGCCTGACCTTCTGCAGCCAGGTTGAGTTGGGCAAACTTGCTAAAGACACTCTTGGTTATGAAGTCCATGTGGCTGGTGGCCAGGCAGGAGTAGTTGCCCAGGTCAGAGGCATTTGTCCGGGCGATGTACAGGTTTCCCGTTGTCTGGGACACAAAGTGCCGCCCATCAGTTGGGATGAAATTAGGGAACTCATTGAGAAGCCAGCGGTAGGATAGACCTGAGGTGGGGAGATAGGGAGGGAGTTGTACCTCCTGACACACCTAAGGGGCCTCTCTGAACACACAACATATAACACCTGGGTAGGGGAGAGGGGATATGAGGACAAGATTCATTTAATTATTACTCTCGAGTTTTCAGTCAGTCCTTCAAAGAGAGGCTGTATTCAACAATTCAATTCATTTTAACTTGTCTATGTCAATGGGAGCTGTTCTAGGTGCTGAAACCATAGATTTCTAGATTTGATCTGGAAGGACACTATGGGTTGTTTTTATAGATAAGGAACTAAAGACCAGAGAGGAGAAAAATAACTTGTTCAATTCCATATAGTAAGTAATAGACCAGGATTGAAACCTAGCTTCTCTGATGTCAAATTCGGCATTGCTTAATACTGTCTCCAGAATAAAAAACCAAAACAGACCCTGCTCTTAGAATACTCACATGACCAGCATAACGAACAGTGGAAGCAAAGATACATTGTAGGAGACCACAATGTGTGTTGGATAATGATACAAAATAAGGAAAAGGAAAGGAATAAGCATGTATTAAATGCCTATTATGTGTCAGGCATTCTGCTAAGTGCTTTATGGATACTATTTTGCTTGACCCTCACAACAATCCCGGCATGTAGGTGCCGTTATTAACCCCATTTTACTGAGGCAGAGGTTAAGTGATTTAAGCCATCCTGATGCTAAGTCCAGCCTTTACTTCTCTATCCACCTCCTGCTACACTGAATCCTAAGTGGGCAAGTCAGGTTACTGACTAGGTCACAAGAAGGCTTCTTAGAGAGGGTAGCATTTGATTATCATTCAGAGGATCTATCAACAGGCAAGGCGGGATGAGGGAACACTCTGGGCATAGGGCATAGTATAAGCAAAGGCAGAGAGGTGAAAAACTAGTGTGCTAGCCAGTGGCGATGGTAGCAATTGTGGTGGCAGTGGTAATGATAGCAGTGGTGGTGGCGGTGGCAGTGATACAGAAAGTTGCCAAGTTTGGTTGGAGTATAGGGTTTATGGAGGGAAGTAATGAGAGATATAAATGGAAGGGTAGGGTGAAACCCAATTATGGAAGGTCAGTTTATGGAGAAGATATGGTTATTGATAATTATAGCTGACATTTATATGTGTTTTTCATATATTGCTTTATTTGATCCTCATAACAACCTTGTGAGGTAGATATTATTGTCCCCATTTTATAGATGAAGAAACAGGCTTAGAGGGAATTAAGGGCAAGTGACAGGATTTAAACTCAGTTTTCCCTATCTCTAAGGCTAGAGATCTACCCTCTGTACCACATCATGGAGTACTAGAATATGCTCCCAAGAGAAAAGCCTGAGCTTCTGCCACTTCTTCCCTTCTCCTAAAATACACTCTTTCCAAGGATATTGGCCAATGCACTAGGGTTTCAACAGTGTATCTGGTTTTATTTGTCTCAGGCCTGAATGACTGGATGACTCACCTGGATAGTGGGCAGGTGGGTTGCAGGGCAACATTACCCCCCAGCCCTCATGGGTTTTCACAGGATCTCTTTCCTCCTTGGAGAATTCCTGTAAAACTAGAAGACAACATGGGGGGGGTCGTTACCATTTTTTAGTGACCCAGACCTCAGGGTCTCTGAGGTAATCAGTCCCTGTCAGTGCTCAAAATGGAAGGCTGTTGGGTACAGTAGAAAAAATACTGCTATTTATTATTTTCAAGTATTAATTGATTTCATTAAATGTTCTCCAATTTCATGTAAATATTTTAAAATATTCATTTTTTAAAAAACAAATCTTGAGTTCCAAATTCAAGATGCTGTTATTTAGAGTCAGAGGACTTGAATAGAAATCCCAGCTCTGTCACCACCTATGTTACACCAAGTATTTTTGGTCCCTCTTTATTTTTCCCTTTTAAGACTTTCCAGAGAAAAAGATACTAATTTATACTAACATGTTAGTGACTCAATATTTTACTCTTTCCAGGAGATAAGTTGACCTCATTCCCCATTTAGTAAAATTAGTGGAGAGAAGAATGTTCCCTGTGCCTGAAGCTAGTTCAGACTTGAACTCCATTCTGTGTTTTCTCACCTATAGGTGATGGAGGTGGGATGGGAATGGGGAGGGGGAGGAGGTAGGAAAGGGAGAATAATTTGAATAGATTGGGCATCAAAGAGAAGATAATACTTAGTCCCAAGGACACAGTCATACTTAATAATAGCTAGCTTTTGCATAATACTTTTAAGGTTTGCAAATATCTTTACATATATCATCTCATTTTATCCTCATGACAATGTTGTGCTAGGTACTATTATTACCCCCATTTTACAGATGAAGAAACCGAGGCTGGGAGAGATTTATCAACTTGCTCAGTATCACATTTCTAGCATCAAAACAAGATTTAAGCTCTGATCTTCTGATTCTAAGTTTAAATGTTCTATTCTCCTGAAGGTGATATTTTGGGGCTCTCTGGCCTTCATCTCATGCCCTTTAGAACTGATTCTACCAACAAGTAAGGTTGGTCCTAATGAGCACAATTCATCCCAAAGTAACACCATGCTCACATCACCTCTCTGAGGACATAAGGTCTCCTTGTATCCCTTAGTCTATAAGACTTACAGCCAAAGCGGAGAACAGCCTCTCTGCTGACCACGGTGCCCACTGGGTTGGTGGCCAGGCACTGGTACACACCAGCATCCCTGGCCTTGGTGGGATTCATGATGACCAGGTTGCCTCCAACAAGCTGATAATGGGGATCCTGCTCCAGCTTCATCTCAGTGCCATTCATCTTCCATCTATTGATAATGGAGAAGAGAAAGGATGGGTGCCTAGTTTTGTGTCATGGATCATTTTGGGTCTGGGGAACAGGCTGGTTCTGGAGGAGTCTCCGAGGGGTTCTGTAACTTGGACTTAGACCAACTCTCATGCATGGTTTGAGATTGTTTTTAAGGAATGTTTTTAAGGAATCCATTGTCTGGATCTAACCCTGACCCAAACCCAGGAAACAGGGTCTCACCTATATGTGGCTGGAGGGCTTGCCCGG
Organism: Myrmecobius fasciatus; assembly: GCA_023553655.1. NCBI lineage: Eukaryota > Metazoa > Chordata > Mammalia > Dasyuromorphia > Myrmecobiidae > Myrmecobius > Myrmecobius fasciatus. The sequence continues at coordinate 28,738 of JAJPUD010016508.1, forward strand.
GCACGGCAGGCCAGGGCTATCTTCTCTTCTGATGATTCCTCAGGGAATAAGGAGCTGACAGGCTGGTCCTCAAAGATAGGCCCAAAAATGGCAGGAGAGCCCTGGGCTGGATTCCAAGCTGGAAAGGTGGAATAGTAATCACAGAGACTTAGGAGGGGAGCCAAAACTCATTTCTCCAAATGAGGTTAGCCTGGTCTGAGAGAGGCAGATTTTGGTTCTCCCTAAAGAAGAGCTTCCTAGCAAGAGGGGTTGTCTAAAAGTAGAATGAGCTGCCCCCCAGAATTCCTGGAGATTTTCAAAGGAACCTGCTTGACCATTTGTCAGGGATCATAGGATCGCCAATCTTGAGTGGTCCTGAGAGACCAACCTTCCCAAAGAAGTGAAATCATTATGTAAGCAACAATAATAATCATCAGCTTATACACAAAACATAAAGAAATCACATTGCAATTACAAAAGCACTTTTCTCACTTGAATCTTATAACAATCTATGATTTAATAGCATAAGTATTTGCCATTTCCATTTTACAAATGAGGAAATTGAAGATCAGACTAATCAAGCCCCTCAAATCCTACAGCTAGCAAGGATTAAAACTTAAGTCATAATATCTCAGAATCTCAGAGTCTGAATGAGCTTCAAAGATTCTCTGCCAGTTAACTCATCCTCTCCCTGAACAAGCATCCCATCAAGCACCCTCCATGTGGCCATCCATCTTTGCTTGAAGACCACTAGACTGAGGGGAAGCCCACTCCTGCCCATTCTGCCTTTGGATGGCTCAAATCATTATCAAGATTTTCTTTACATCATATCTGCTTTGTAACTTCTATGCGTTCCCACTCTTTCCTTCCACTCTGTGGGTCCAAGCAGATTAAGCTTGAGTTTTATTCCATGTGACAAGCCTTCAAATACTTGATGACAGTTATTTGGTCCCTGTAAATCTTCTTTTTTTTTTTCTAGTACCTAAAGAACTTTAGGATCATGAATAACTAAAGGCTGAATTATAGCTCTATTAACATTTAGTTACCTTACTATAGACAAATTCAAGTCAACAAACATTGATTAAGCACCTCCTTTGTGAATTTTTTACACTGGTGAAATTACAAGTTTGGACCCCCTAAAAATTTGTCAGGCATTGTGCTAAGTGCTGCGGACACAAATACAAAAATTAAATCATCCCTGCTCTTAAACAACTTATACTCTGGATGGGTGTGAATTATAACATGTATACAAGTAAATTCAAAGTGATTTCAAGAGAAAGAAACATGGGAGATCAGTTAATAGCTAACATTTATGCAGTGACTATTATGTATTGGATACAATTCTAAGTGCTTTGTGATTATTTCTTTTGATCCTCACAACAACCCTGAGAGGTGGATGCTATTATGGCTTACATTTTACATTTGAGGAAACCAAGGTAGAGGTTAAGTGCTTGCCTGGAATCACATAGGTAGTAAGTGTCTAAGATTGGATTTGAATTCAGGCCTTCCTGACTCCAGACCCAACACTCTATCCAATTAGCCATCTAGCTGCTAATAAACATCCTCAGCTCACTTGAGCTGCTTTTGGAGGATTCTATGAAAGGAGATAAGGATTCTATGAAAAATGAGGAGAGAGTGCCTTCCAGAAAGAAATCATTCCCTCCTTTCTCCAACTTGTGCAAAGGAATGTTGACTGGACATTGAGAAAAGGTAACAGGTTATTAAGGAAACTCCAAGTGGCACCATAGTGCACAGAGTGCTGGTTCTGAAGTCAGAGAGACTTGAATTCAAATTTATTTTTGAGATTTACTAGTTGTGTAACCCCAGGCAACAAGTTGCCTATTTAACTTCTGTCAGTCTCAGTTTTCCTAATAAAATAAGAGGGTTGGATAAAACAAGATTCCATCTACCTCTAAATCTATAATCTTATTTTTTATTAAAACTTTTTATTTGCAAAACATATGTATGGGTAGTTCTTCAACGTTGACCCTTACAAAGCTTTCTGTTACAAATTTTTCCCCCCCTAGTCCCCACCCCTCCCCTAAATCCATGATCTTATTAACAACATAAGACTAGAAAGATAGAAGAAACCAGTGTTAAATGCTAAGCAATTAAAGATAAAAATCACCTTTCCCATATATTTTTACTCTGGCTAAGTTTTGAAGATGAAGTGGAATGGTGGAAGGAATAGAAATGACCTTAAAACAGGAAACAGGAATTTTGGGGTTCAAATTCTACTTCTAGCACATACTATCTGTGTAACCCTTAGCAAATTACTCATGTCAATCTCAGAATCGAGGGCCACTACTTAAGGATCACTGCTGGCTGAAAGTTGACTTAGAAAACTATGTTCTATTATATTTTATTTTGTTAAATACTTCCCAATGACATTTTAATCTGGTTCAGTCCATAGAGTGCTGTGATTGTCTGCTTGACACTTCTGTCCCATAGATTTTTCTCCCCACCCCTTTTTTAAGGAGATAAAAGGAATACTCTACCCACCGGATTCTCTAATATCACTCTCCTCCCCACCACTCCCCATACCCCCATCTCTCATTGCTTTTTTTTTTTTCTGATTCCAAGTCCATGGCTTGTTCTTTCCATGGTCATGAATATGTCTCCAATGAATGGGATATTTGCAAAATGAGAGTCAGATTTACTTTTATAGTTTTTAGAGTTTGTTTGTTTTTTAGTTTTTATAGCTCTGGTCTTGACCTGGATGTGAAGTCAGGAAAGTATGAATTCTAATCCTTCTTTAGACACTTACTTTAGACTGCTTTAGACATACTAGTGTGGACCTGGACAAGGCACTGAATCCTTGTCTGCCTCAGTTTCCTTAATTATAAAATAGGAACAAAGTTATTGTGAAGTTCAAATGAGTTAATAGATAGAAAGTGCTTTGTAAGCCTTTAAGAACTGAGAAGTCAGAATCGACTCTTTTGAACTGCAGTGCTGGCAAAGACTTTTGAAAGTCCCTTGGATAGCAAGGAAATCAAATCAGTCAATACTTAAAAGAAATTTAATTCAAGTTATTCCTTGGAAAGTCAAATAACTGAAGCTGAAGCTTAAATACTTTGCCCATTTAAGGAGAAGATGGGACTCATTGGAAAAGCCTTTGGCGTTGGGAAAGATTGAAAACAAAAGAGGATGGAAGATGAGATGAAGAGGTAATATCATGGAAGTAATGAACATAAACTTAGATTTTGAGAGATAGCAGACGATCCATGGGGTCACAGAGTCAAGACATGACTGAACAATAAGAAAAGAAATATAAATGCAGCTATAGCAACTATTATTATTATTAATAATTTATTAAATGATAAGCAACTATTATTATTAATAATAATAATTTATTAAATTATAATAAATAAGTTACAGCTAAAAGAAAAAAAGGTTCCTCATGGAGTGGGAACAAGCAGCGTCCTGAGATTGGGGAGCAGCCAACTCAGAATTGGGGAGTCCTGCCTCTTCTACATTGGGACTTTCTCCTCTCCGTATTGTTGTTTGGTTGCTTCTCTGGTGTCCGGCTCTTTGTGACCCCCTAACTCTGTATTAGTATCTTTCAAAAACAGCCATTTGCCTTTCCAGCCATCGCTGGCTTCTGGATAGGCCGGGCTGCCTCCCCCTTGTGTCAAGACCCTTTCCCTCCTCCCCTCACTCCACCATCATCAAGGGGAGAGGGGAGGTGGCTCCACTAATTGGCTCCCACCCCTCAGAGCAGCTGGTTTCAATGCCTCGATGGCTGAAGGGGGAAGGGGGATTCCTATTAACCAATTAATGCTCCCCCCCTTCCCAGCCCACATCCAGCTGTCAACCCAGCTCCAGGGGTGTGGGGCCAGGCTCCCCGCTCTCTTGCAGCTGAGACCCAGCCCTAGTCTCTTGGGGAAGAGGGGGCAGCTGCTTAGTAGCTCTCAGAAGGAGGAAAGAGCCCCTGAAACTCCCTCCCCCAGCTCTTTCTGGGCTGTAGTGCAGGGAGATAGGACTCAATCTCCCGGGCTGGAGAGCACAGCTTAATCCCGAGTTAATGACCGTGGCCCAGGGCAGGGAAAAGGCTGCCCCAGGCCGGAGATGGGAAGAGTCATGGGGGAAAGGGGGGAGTGTGTCAGGCTGCTGAAAGCATCCTAGAATAATAACTACACTCAGTCTCCAAGGATCGTGGGGAGGGGGTCAATGCTTATGCTTATTAAAAGGGTTGGGCTGGGGGAGGAGAGGGAAAGCAGGGATGCTTCAGTTTATGCAATATCTTATTCATTTATGATGAAATATCTCATGCACACTCAGACACCCAATATGGTGACACTCACAGAAAACACACATTTGTATAAGCTGCACAATACCCTCTCACAATCACTGTACACAAACACTCATGTATACATGTGTAATGACACATGAACACACATTTATTTCCAAATTCCCATGAACATCATGAGTTGTGATTTCATCCCTGTGACAGCTTCTTTCACTTACTCAGGCAGATCACAAACCAAATACAAATGAACAGGTAAAGCTTAGAAGACAGAGAAAAGACATGAGAACAGAATACAAGCTGTGAATACTCCTTCTGCGTGTGAGCCTGGACAAGTCTCAAACTCTCAGTGTCCCAGGCAGCTAAGACTATGGATTGTGGAATAATTGCTAATCAGCACTGGAAGGGGGAATGTCCTCCTGGGGAATTCTCTCTACTGATGGACTCGTAGGGGAGGTTCATCTCCCACCCCCCAAAAAAAGTGGCTGGAAGATGGGCAAGGCAGGAGATGATGGCACTCCTGAAGAAGACCCGAGTTCAAATGTGCTCAGACTCCGACTGTGTGATCACTTCCCTTCTGCTGGCCTCAGTTATCTCCTTTGTAAAATGGGGATAATTATACTATAACCTATCGGACAGAGTTATTGTAAGGATAAAATGAAAAATATTTGCAAAAAGTTTTGCTAATCTTATCAAGCAGGTTAAAATAAATGTTGGGTCTTAGTATTATTACCACATACTTCTACATGTACACCTTCACACACATGTGTTCACATATATGCACACTTACAAACACAGCAAAGTACCAATTAATACAACTAGGTATAATTATATGTGTTTTCCCTCTCACATATATACAGCATGTTACATGTATAACCATACCTACCTTATATATTCATGCATACCCTTTGTATATAAACATGC
>JAJPUD010016509.1:5165-33884 GCA_023553655.1 Myrmecobius fasciatus
GGAGAGTTTTCAGATCACTTGGATATGAAAGGGGAGAGAAAGAGGAGAGAGAGAGAGAGAGAGAGAGAGAGAGAGAGAGAGAGAGAGAGAGAGAGTGTCACTGTTAATGACAGCAGCACACCTGCCTTCATGGACAATAACTATGGGCCCACCTGACTTCTTTCTGCTCAATCATCATGTGCCATTCAGAATGAGACTCATAGGAAGGCCCTACTCATTTTTTAAAGCCTGACCAAGCTCCTTTATTGCTTCTTTTTATCCATCACCTGACCCTGTCTTATCATGCCTGGCAGTTCATTTCTCCAGTCATAGATAACAATTTTGATTTCATGACTTTATAAGAGATCTATCTCCTGGGTTACTCTTCTTCAAAATGGCAAATACAAAGTCCCTTTTTACAAACAGAAAGTACAATCTACATGTAACTTGTATCACATGACTTCTCTTTCATCAAAACAAAATGAACACAAACTTTACGTAGCTTGAGTAGGGAAACTTTCATTCAGGAAAGTCCATATATTCCAGAGGAAACACTGAATTAATTTTTCTTTGGTTAAACACATGTCAGTTGCCAATCAATTCAAGGCAAGTATAGTATAAAACCATACAGCAAAGAAAACTGAAAGATCTCCTGTGCCATTCTGTCTGCAGATGAACTAATTGATGCTACCTTTTTCTTAACCCTCAGAACTCACCCAAGTTGCCTCAAGACTGGCACACAACAACCAGGTCTTATTTATCACAAGTAGAAGGCAACTTGCATTCTCTCGTTCAACACCAGTCAATGAGACAAGCACTAACAGCTCTTTTCTTACAAGATATAAAGCAATATTCTCATCCTCCAGTAAAAAGGAGATGCCTGATACCTCTGATCAAATGCTCATTCTTTCTTTGCTCTCTTTATATCTGAATCTGAATGTCCTTGTTAGTAACCCAGTTTCTTCTTTGGAATAAAAGAGTTAGCAAACATTTAAGTAAGTCAAGCATCAAGAATCCAATGAGAATTAATAAAAAAAAAAAATTTAGGTGTATGAAGGGTCTGTTTCCTAAAAATAAGCATGCTCAAAAACCTCTAAAGGTCACACCCTAAGTACTAACTTCACACTCTAAGACAATTCAAGAATCAGCAAATAAAAAACTGGAAATGGAAGACCATCTTTCTATCTGCCTTACTGTAACTCAGTATTTGGAAGAATTAAGATAACATGAACTGTATATGTGCATGTTATATAAATAACCATGCATCTTAGCATCTGGTGATCCCTTTTCCTTCAAAGTATAAATTCTATACATGACAAATTCAAATATAAAATAAAAACAGGTCAAAATTATTTGTCTCTGTTTACTGGTCAAGAGAGGAAACACAACATACAAATACATATGCAGCTATGAATTATGTGAGAGCATCACAACAGTCATTCATACAAGAATATATATTACAGTATCTCCTCTCTTTTGAGCACATAAAATATGACTGAGCTGATAAACTAGTGTCACATTTAGGCAAAGCTTTCTTCAATCAAAATATTGAGGGGCAATTTGTCACTAAAGGAGTGGTGGAAATAACTAGGGAAGAAGAGAGGTTTACCATGAAGAAGACTTAAAAGCTAAGATAAAAAAACCTGAGGGGCTGTCCTGTAGAGAAAGATGATTTTTAAATATTGCTCTAGGGAACACAATTAGGATTGATAGATTACTAGAAGGCAAATTTCATTTCAACATAATGAAGAACTTTCAAACAATTAAAACACCCCAAAATGGAAAAGGCTTCCTCTTGAAGTGGTAAATTCCCCATCAATAAGAGATTCAAAAGTAAGTCAAATGACTACCTATAGTAGTGCATGATTCCTGAACCATGTGGGAGATGGATGAAATAATTTTGAAGATACCTTCCAATACTTAATAATCTGTTATTTTAAAAACACAGTTCCTTTGGATGATAATTTTTTTTTTTTTTTTTTTTTTGCTGAGGCAATTGGGATTAAGTGACTTGCCCAGGGTCACACAGCTGTTACGTGTCTGAGACCAGATTTGAACTCAGGTCCTCCTGACTTCAGGGCTGGTGCTCTATCCACTGCGCCACCTAGCTGCCCCTTTGGATGATAATTTTAAGACATTCTAGTCATGTTAGAATTAATTAAAAAACAGTTCTAGCTTCACAAAGTTATTATCATTGTTAAAAGTTTTCTTTTGGCTATTTGAAAAACAGGCAGGACTCTGAGCACAATATTAATGTTAATAAAAATTCTATTGGCTTCAAGAAAAAATTAGCCCCTTCATCTCTACAGGCAAATTGTCTAAAGCACATGTCTAAACTAGTCAAACTCAAAGAGAAAAAGAAGCCACTAAATCTTACCTAAGCATTCCTATGAACCATATATTGACTTAGTTTTAAGATATAATATCAGCTATGTTTTATTGTATTTTTCTTTACTTTGTTAACTATTTCCCAATTACGTTGTAATCAGGTTTGTATCTCACTCATGTGAGCTACATGTCTGACACCTCTGCTCTATACAAAATAGCAAAATGACTCCCAGTCAGACCAAATGGGTCACTGAAAACAAATCTAGGGATAAGGAAAGAAGGTTGTTTATGAGCCAGCTCAATATGGTGTAGCTAGCAAATCCATCTATTTTTGTTGCCCTAAAACCAATATGTATAATTAGAGGAATATAGGATAGTTTACACCTCTCAGACCTATGGAGATGGAATAAATTTATGTCCAAAGAAGAACTGGAACTCTTAATTGAACACCAGATGGATAATTTTGACTATATTAAGTTAAAAAGGTTTTGTACAAACAAAACTAATGCAGAAAAGATTAGGAGGGAAGCAGTAAGTTGGGAAATCATCTTTACATTTAATGGTTCTGATAAAGCCCTTATTTCTAAAATATATAGAGAATTGTCTCATATTTATAAGAATTCAAACCACTCTCCAGTCGATAAATGGTCAAAGGATATGAACAGACAGTTTTCACATGATGAAATTAAAACTATTTCTAGTTTATATGAAAAGGTGCTCCAAATCACGATTGATCAGAGAAATGCACATTAAGACAACTCTGAGGTACCACTACACGCCTGTCAAATAGGCTAAAATGGCAGGAAAAGATAATGACGAATGTTGGGAGGGGATGTGGGAAAGCTGGGACACTAATACATTGTTGGTAGAACTGTGAACGGATGCAACCATTCTGGAGAGCAATTTAAAACTATGCTCAAAAAGTTATCAAACTGTGCATACCCTTTGACCCAGCAGTGTTTCTATTGGGCCTATATCCCAAAGAGATCTTAAAGCAGCCCTTTTCGTAGTGGCTAGAAACTGGAAACTGAATGGATGCCCATCAATTGGAGAGTGACTGAATAAATTATGGTATATGAATGTTATGGAATATTATTGCTCTGTAAGAAACAACCAGCAGGACGATTTCAGAGAAGCCTGGAGAGACTTGCATGAACTGATGCTGAGTGAAACGAGCAGAACCAGGAGATCATTATTCACGGCAACAACGATACTATATGACGATCAATTCTGAGGAACATGGCTCTCTGCAACAAAGAAATGTCTCAAACCAGTTCCAATTGTTCACTGAAGAAAACCATATACACCCAGAGAGAGGGATATGAAATATGGACCACAACATAATATTTTCATGCTCTCTATTGAGGTTTGCTTGCATTGTGTTTCCTTTCTCTGATTTTCTTTTTTTTTTTCTTGTAGATAGGATTTTTCTTGCAGAATTTGTCAAGCATTTCAACATTATTAACATGTAGTGGACTTCCTGCCATCTAGGGGAGGGGAGGAGACTGGGGGTAAAATTTATAATGGAAAGCTTTTTAAAGATCAATGCTGGGGAACTACCCATACAAATGTTATACAAATAAAAAGTTTAAAAAAAAAAAAGAAAGAAAAGAAAAAAAAGAAAAAGGAGCAAGAGGGAATTGTTGAATTGTTCCTTAACTAAATGAAAATTTGAAATTTACTGTTTTCTCCTTTGAAATGCAAAAATTATTTTTTGCTTGCTTTACTTTCAAAAAATTAATAAAGAAGAAATAGAAGGTAGCTATATGGGCAACATTATGACTCAACCAGAGTTTGGTTGATTTCTTTTACACAATAAATCTCGTGTGAAATAAAATCTCTGGTCAAGCAGAATTGCTATGACTGAAGAAGCTAGGGATCAAAAGGAAAAAGTCAGAGAGGTTCCAAATGGTAAAGGGTAAGTCAGCTGAGCCTAACACTTAAAACCACATCCCATCATAAATCAGTACACTCATTACTTGCTTATAGTCTGACAATAAACTCAATTAAATATGGTAAGTGTCTTGAGAAAGTTACTTTCTCTTCATTTATTTTCTCTCTGCTAATAGCCTGATCAAGTAACTTAAGAAATTTTTTTTGTTCCACCTCATCAACTGTTCAGCTTTAATGGTGATTTATAAGCTATTTTTGTGCTTTTTTTGTGGGTCAAGAATGACTAAGCAGAAAAAAAAGCAAACAAAGACGAGAGACAGAAGACTGAGGCTTAAAAACCAGACACAAATGTACAGACTTAACAAAACAAGACCGAGGTAGCAAGCGGGCAAGATCCCCAAAAGAAATATATGTGGCCTTTTTCTCCTACCCCCACTAAGAGTCACAGATAAAGCATCTCTCACAAAAGAAATATGGCAATCAGATCCCAAAAAGACATGAAGAAAAATGCATTCATATTCCAGCAGGTAAAAGCCTCCTACTATTTGTGCTTATTAAGAACATTAATTTGCCTAATTATCCTTGAAGTACATGGATTTTTCTAACAGCAGTTTTAAAGACACAGCATCAAATTAAAGAGCCTGAGCCCTGATTCTTTCCCCACCTTTACTGATTTTAAGCTTTTCAGATTTTTCTTTAAAAGTAGACAATTTTACTGGTGATGATTTGAATTTTAAAAATCGTTTTACCATCCCCAGAAACAGAACAGAAGTAGACAGGACTGGAGCAGTCATCAGTCAGGATGATGAAAATTGCCTGAGAGTGGAAGCAAGAAAGAGCCCAAGACTGGGGGCAGCTCGGAGCAATGATGCAGAGAAATCCTCTCAGTTAAGTACACACCTTTGCATTGATATAAGGATCAAAGGGGCCGTACTTTTTGAGTTCTTTGATTTCAAGAGCATTCTACAAAAAGGAGAGGAAAAGAAAATGTGATGATAAAATGAATGAAATACAGCAATAAAGTAATGTGTAGCCCCAAAAGGGAAACCACATTCCCCAAGGTATCTTGAAAAGATATCACTTGTGGCACAGCAGCTCCACCTCTTACAGTATCTCACCTCACTACTAATCACCCCATCTGTATAGGTAGTTAAGTGAAACTATCATTTAAGTTTCTAAACAAATCAAAGTAACAATCACTTAATTGATTTTTTTCATTTGCAAAGACTATCTAAATCCATCACATTCCCCAAGGAATGGTAGACATTTCTCTTAGATACCAATCATACTCTGGTGCTGATCTGCCTGACAGATTTTCATAACATGGGACTGGAGTCCCATTCCTCCAAGTTATTCCACCCACACCTTTCATTGCTACCCACTATGGATGATCAAAGTAGGATGAGGCTGTGACATAGATCAGGATTTCAAACTCAATTAGTTAGCTTTACCAGGATCCAAATTTCAAAATAAAAATCAGGACACAAAAGGAATGCGAAGTTATGAACATTTCTTAAGTTAGAGATATTATTCATGTGGCCATTTAAAAGCTGAGAAAGAACAATGAAAAACAAACTTCTTCCTCAGTGTTTTTTGGCAACAATCAGCCACAGGGCTAAAGCAGTATAATTGAAGTTATGCTTTGTTAACCAGTCATTCCTTACATGTTAAAAAAGAAAACAAGGATTAGTCAAATATTGATGACCCACCTAGACACTGTAATCTCAAAGGGACTGGGAAACTGACTATTAACCACATATAGGCATCAAAGAAACAGCTAGATAACCCAGAAGATAGTGCTGGACTTGGAGTCAAAAAAAAAAAAAATCCAAATTCAAATCTTGCCTCAGACACTAGCTATGTGACCCTGAACAACTCACATAACACCTCTCAGTCTCAGTTTCCTCATCTGTAAAATGGAGATCATTATAGTATCTACAGGATTATTGGGAGGATCAAAATAACATATCAAGTGCTTTGTAAACTTTAAAGTTCTATATAAATGTTAATCATTATTATTTCAATATAAGAAAAACTGAAAGCTCTTCTATCTTAATTTTCATGTGCCTACAAGCTAAGATTCTATTCTTATAAATTACACTACATCCCTAACAGCTTAGCACAACCCTTGTGCTTAGAAGACAGTACCTTGTAAGTTTGTTCCTACACAGAATGAAACCTCTGTCAGCTTGGGTAGTTTATTGTGAGGAATGATATAAATTTAAATTCCACTCAATTAACAATTATTTAGTCAGCTGAGGACTTAGGAAAATGGAGCTGAATATCTCAGTAATTTTATTCGGTTTTATTTACATTCTCAACAACCAAAAGCGGTAATATCCTCTTTCAAACAGTTTTATGAAATAGAGAAAAAGCAAATAGAGTAGACAAAGAAAGGGATGTCAAAAAGATCCACATGTCAAAAGGGCACTCCTTCCTCACAATTTATGCATATGCCTGCATAACTACCAACTGCTACTAAGATAACAAGATTTACCAATAGGAAGTAGCATTGAAGAAAGGGGAGTTAAAAAGAAAACAATGTATCCAGGAAGAATAAACCAAGACCAGGGCTATAGAAATAAAATGGCCCCCACCACCACCTTATCCTATAGTCAAATTACATGAAAAGTCTTCTTCCGACCTGTTCGTTGACTTTAGTGTGGGAGGGTCCTTGGTGGATGAGTAATCGAACTATCTGAGCATCCCCTTTCCAGGCTGCCAGGTGAAGAGGGTAACAGCCTTTACAATCAGCCACATTGGTCAATGCATCATTCCTTAGAAGAACTTCCACCACGTCCCTGGAAAGCAACAATATCTGATAAGCTTACATAATTCAAAACTGTCTTTCCTGTGTTACCAATATTTAGTTGACACACTCTCCTTCATCTCTCTATCTCTCAAGCAAACTACTCACAGATGTAGATAGGATAGTTTAGCTTTCTGGAGCCATGTTGTCTGAATCACTCCTCCCATTTACCTTGGCCTTTTTCTTTTTTTTTTTTTTTTTTAACACTATTTCATTTCTGCTCTTCTGAAAATGTCTGATTTCCTTGTCTGTTCCTTGAAACCACTTCTTGCTTATGATGCTTAAAAAACTCTCTAGAATAGAATTTACATAAAGGAAGTAATGCAAAAACTCTTGGTATAATTTAATATATTATTCAAGGCAATTATCTCTTTGTGTTGAATGCAGAAGGATAGGAGTAGGAGTTAATTCAAAAATAAGCTAAACATATATGATATAATTTGAATACTTTGGAAAGGGGAAATTAGCTTTCTTCTTAGTGACACTATTAATTAAGTAAATACAAATGCATAATTATCTACCATACACGGTAAATCAGAGAAAGTCTCCACTGTAAATAAAAACCACCAACATTAACACAAAGCATGACATAAATGAACAATCCTTAGGGACTAAAAAAGGATAAACTATGTTCTAATATGGAGAGATAATACATATGTCCCCTCTCATCCAATTTCGGGGGAGGATCATAGAGTCTAATTAGAGAGAAGGCTCAGGAGTGGTTCTGTTGTATCTTGATTAAAAAAAAAAAAGAATGGAAAGAAAGAGGAAGAGGGAAAAAGAAGGTTAGGGGAAATTATCTCATATAATCAGAATGAACATGTAGAAATCTATATAAAAAAGGAGTGGGAAAAGTTGATTCTTGAATCTCATTCTGATTTGAGTCAAAGGACAAATAACGTACACATAAGCACACACATATGCATACACACATGTAAGTACGCACACACATATACACACACATACACTTCTGTATCTTTTTAGATATAGAAGTACATTTCACTCAATAGTTAAGAAAGGGAAGTAAAAAAGATAGAAAGGATTCTAAGTAAAAGTAATAGTGTACAAAAATATTCATGGTTCATAAAATCTAATTTTTTCATTAAGTACTCCAAGGCTCTACCCTAATTGGATCACTACCAATATTTAAACATTTTCATTTCCTATCACACTGTTTGTACTTGGCAACTTGGTAGAGAACACTTACCTATTATCCTCCAAACATGACTTACTTGCTCCCTTTTCAGAGTTATAATCCTTTCTCCTAACTGTCTAAAACACTGTCTTCTTGAAACAGAGTATTGAGAGATGAATGGGCAAAAAAAGGGGGAAATTGGAGAGGGTGAAAGAAGCACACTATAGCTGAAAAGAATACAAGATAGAAATCCTGGATTCTGAATGTGATTCCAGAATTTACAAGCTGAAAATCACTTAATCTCTCTCAACTGCAGTTTCCTCATCTACATAACAAGAATAATAGATGATATGTATAAGAGACAGAAAGATTCCAATTTGGTTACATTATAGAGTACAAAATACGAGATAGGATGAAATCAGGTTAAAAAGGCAATTTACTGCCTAATGTGAAAAGAAATTTGACAATTAAGCTAAGGAGCTTCCACTTTATTCAGTATCAGTTGAGTATCATTGACCAACCTGGAAAAGACACAAAAGTCATAAGGATTTTGACATCCAGGATAACCAGATACCTGAGCAAGCAACACCAACTAAGCCATGTTGGGGAAAAAAAAAAAAAAAAAGGTAAAAAATGATCCTTCAGATGATTTCAGAGAGGCCTGGAGAGACTTGCATGAACTGATGTGATGCTGAGTGAAATAAGCAGAACCAGGCGATCATTATGCACATCAACAAGACTATATGATGATCAGTTCTGATGGACATGGCTCTCTTCAACAATGAAATGTTTCAAACCAGTTCCAATTGTTCAGTGAAGGAAGCCATATACATCCAGAGAGGGATGTGAAATGTGGACCACAACATAACATTTTCATGCTCTTTATTGATGTCTGCTTGCATTATGTTTCCCTTCTCAGATTTTTTTTTCTTGTAGATCTGACTTTTCTTGCACAGCAAGATAACTGTAAAAATATGTATACACATATTAGATTTGTCAAGTATTGTAACATAATTAACATGTAGTAGACTTCCTGCCATCTAGGGGAGGGGTGGGGACTAGGGGGGAAAATTTTGTAACAGAAAGCTTTGTAAAGGTCAATGTTGAAAAATTACCCATACATATGTTTTGCAAATAAAAAGTTTTAATTAAAAAAAAAATGATCCTTCAAACAACTTTGTAATTTATGACATTAAAATAATATAAATATTTCAAATAAATTTAGTAGAATGAAGGAGATGACTCATTACTATAAAAACTTCAGGAATAGAATCTCAGAGTTGAAAAGGACTCTAGAAGTATAGTCCAACCCACAGTATGCAGAGTCTCAATCTGCTTGTATTTTAGCAAAGGCTTCACTGAGATTCTTTCCCACATTGTGTTAAAAATAAAAGAGGTCTAAGATTATCATTTACCATTTCTTGGAGGGAAAGAGTTTTTGTTTGTTAAGAGAAAACAAAAGAGAGTTTAATTCATTCACTAGGAAAAGAGGGGAAAAGGGAGAGAAAGGGGACCCTTCTCATTCTTACAGATTTGGGCAAAGGAGAATGGTGACCTAGAAGACCTATCTGGTGGTAGTATGAAGAATAATGGGGGAGAAAGACAGAAAGACAGACAGACAGACAGACGGGGATGGTAGGGAGGAAAGAGGGAGGGAGGGAAGAAGGGACAGACACACACACAGAGTGGCACCAAGTGATGTCCTGGAAGCTAAACTAAATGAGAAAGAATTTACATAGAAGCAATTCTCAAAGTGTAGTGCGGGAACTTCTGAAGATCCCTGAGATTCTTTATTTTCATAAAAGTATTAAGACATTAAAATCTGTAATCAATTAAAGAACAATGCTTATGATGCAAAAGGTTGGGAGAGGAGACCTCAATAATTTTTAAGAGGGGTCTTGAGAACAAAAAGGTTGAGGATCATATCTACAGTGTCATATGCTACAGCTATTAGATGTGATCACTTTCAGGAAAGTAATTTCAGTACAATAGTAGGAAAGAGAAGCCAGATTACAAAGGAGTTAAGGATTAAGTATATGGTAAAGAAGTGAATCTCATATATATATATGTATATATGAGTATATTATAATAATCATATATATATATATATATAGAGAGAGAGAGTATACTATAATACTCAATAATAATTAAGTCCTTTGGGGGACAAGTCAAAGGAAGATCTTTTTTCAATTAACTAAGTAACATCTGTTCACTAAAAATGCATGTGAGCATGCACATGTATACACACATGAAAACACACATTTTCAAAAAGCAAAATTCACTTTCTCTTCTTCCCACCACCTAAACTTTCTCCCAAGTGAGAATGAAAGAAAAACAAAACTCCAATTGTAAACATACAATTACAAATATGTACAAAAATCAAGCAAAAAAATTTCCAGAATGGCCATGTCCAAAAAAATAAAATTCTGAATCCTCCACTTCTCTATCAGGAGAGAAGTACCATGTTCATCATTAGTCCTCTACAATCGTGGTTGGTGATTTACAATGTAAATAATTACTAAATCTTTTCAAGATGCTTGACTTTATAATACTATTTTCATTGCATAAATGTTCTCATAGTTTTGTTCATTTCACTCTGCATCAGTTCACACATGTTCTCAAGTCTTTCTGAAACTGTCTCTATCATTTCTTACCATACATTATTCCATCATATTCATAAAATACAACTCATTCAACTATTCCCCAATTTATGGGTACCCCCTCGGAATCCCATCCTTTATTATGTCAAAAAAGTTATATTTTTATACTAATCCCTTGTTTAATCTTCCCTCTTTTCCATTTCTCCCATTTTCATTCTATATTTACATAACTAACACTGTGTATATGTATTCTTCCTATCCTTAACCAGTTCAGCTGAGAGGTTCAAACATCAGCTGTTCCTCCTGTACCCTCCTCATTTATAGATATCTATTTCTGAAACCCTGAGATGAGATCATTTTCACTAATTTTCCTCCCTCCCCCCTTCACTGTATTCCTCTCCTCTCTTTTCATTCTTCTTTTAAAATCTTTAATTAACAAAACAACTCCCAAAATTTCTGTTTAATTAGATTCCTTTTACAAGTCCTGATAAGATTGGTAGGAACAGGTATCATCTCCCATATTTGATTGTAATCTGTTTTTATCCTTGTTTAGTCCTTTATCATTTTTCAATCATGTTTACCTTTTGAGGTTTTTCCTTTTTTGCTCTATTTGCTCTATTCAGTCTTTTCATCAGAAATATGTGGAAGTCTTCTATTTCACTGAAGATCCATTTTTTTCCCTGTAGCATTACACTCAGTTTTATTAAGTAAATTATTCTTGATTATAAGTCTTTATCCTTTGCTTTCTGAGATACTGCACTTCAAGATCTCTGCTTAATTGAGTATGAGCCTCAATTGTGGTTCCTCAGAACTTGAATTATTTCTTTCTGGCTGCTTGAAATATTTTTTCTTTAACTTCTATAATTTAGAAGCTCTTAATTGTCACTCAAAGTTTTCAACTGGGAGTTTCTTTTTAAAAAGTGACCAATGGATTCGGTTTCTACTTTGCCCTCTTTTTTCTATTTACTTTCTTTTGGGGGGGGGGGCGCTTTTCAGAGGACTCAGTCTGATAGATTATTGACAATCTCTCCTTGATCTGTTTTCAGGTCAGTCTTTTTTTTTTTTTTTTTGATACCTGACATTTCTCCTTTTTCTTTTTTTTTTTCTTTTTTTTCTTTTTCAGTCTTTTGACTTTTTTGAGTTGTACTGTCTCATGGAGTCACTGGTCCATTCTAATTCTCAGGGAGTTTGTTGCCTGAGCAAAGTTTGTATCTTTTGTACAAAGATGGTAATTTCCTTTTAATTCTTTCTTCCATATTTCTCAATTATTTTCTGTTTTTCTCCCCCTCCAGTGCTCTCATTGACAAAAAATTTTTACAACTCTTAATTCTGTTCATCTCAGTCTGAAATTCTGTTTGAATTTGTGCTCAAGCTGCGTTTTTCTTTAAGGCTTTTCTTATAGATGTTTTGTAGTCATTCTCTTCTGGGTTTTTGTCTTTAATGTCTATATTTGTAATAGCTTTTAATGGTGAATATTTTTAAAAAATCATTATTCCATACAATTTACTGACATTGGACTTTATGTTATGGCCAATATCTGCCCATTTCTAGAGGGAAAATCTAGGATGTTATTACTACTGCTTTCCTTGGATTATTGAATGTTGTGTTGTTTTATCATCTCAGGAACAGCTCAGACTGTAGATCTTCAAGCTGTCAGTGTTCCCAAAGCAGTGTGACCCAAAGTAAAACAGGACTGCTGTCCCCTTGTCCACACTGTGAAAGTTCCTAACCTGGGTTTGGATCTAAGCAATGATAGACTTGCTGTTAGACTCAACTGCTATCAGATAGCTAGGAAGCTATGCTCTTATAAGCAGCAGGCTCCCCTCTGCTCTGGAATTCCTGGCTAGTTACTTCTCTTTAGTCTTCAGACTGAGATGAAAATTAGATCCTGCTCTGCTTTCAGAAGCTGAGCCATACTGCCTAATGCTTGCTTCTGAACCTGCTTTCTTCTTGTATACAATACAAGACCTCAGTGGTGGGAGGAAAAGGGCAGGGCAGGGCTCCTCCTCAGTTCACATTTGTTCTATGACCCATATCTGAGTAATGAACAGTAGAGCTGTCAACTGGCACCCATCTTCATCGAGGTGCCCCAGGATGGGTCTGGGACCACTATAGGCCCTGGTGCACAACTTCTCCCTGCAATGAAGATCTCCCTAGTGACCACAAATCTCAGTCTCCCTATGCCAGAAAATGGACTCAATTTGACTTTTTCTTCAAATACCCCAATATGATCTGGTCTGGTACATTTCCTAGGTATATCTGGAGTTGGTAAAAGGATTCCTTAACAAGGAATAGAGAAGATTTTTCTCATCATAGGAAAGAAGAAAATGGGAAAAAAAATTGAAAAGTTTTAAGGCATAGACTAATAACTCAAAAGTTCATGAATCCAATGCCTAGCATAGCAAACCTTAAATAAATCCTTGTTAACAGACTGATTTGGGGTATAAAATCAATCAACTAATATTTATAAAGTGCCTATTTGTCAAGCACTTAGTACTAGAATACAAAGACAAAAAGGAAATAATATCTGCTTATAAAAGTTACACATCCTATTGCAGAAAATGTGTTCCTATAGCTAGATTTAAATTGTAATGCAAAACAACTAACTTAACAGGGAAGGAGGAAACAACACTAGCAACTGGATAAATGAAGAAAGATTTCACACAAGTGATGCTTAAAGTGAGTTTCAAAAGCAGTCAGGCATGCAAAGTGGCAAAACATGCGGAGTAAGTGTATTCCAGGGATGAGGGATAGCCTGCACAATGGCATGATGATGACAAATGGAATGCTGTGCATGAGAGCCAGCAATCTAGCTGAACTAAGAATATATGAAGGGGAATAACATATAACCAACTTGGAAAAGTAGGCTGGGAGGGTTCTGATAAAGGCCTCTCATTTCTAAAATATGTAGAGAATTGTCTCATATTAATAAGAATTCAAGCCACTCTCCAATCAATAAATGGTCAAAGGATATCAACAAACAGTTTTCAGATGATGAAGTTAAAACTATTTCTAGTCATATGAAAAGTTGCTCCAAATCACTATTGATCAGAGAAATGCAAATTAAGACAACTCTGAGGTACCACTACACACCTGTCAGATTGGCTAAGATGATAGGAAAAGATAATGATGAATGTTGGAGGGGATGTGGGAAAACTGGGACACTGATACATTGTTGATGGAACTGTGAACAGATCCAACCATTCTGGAGAGCAATTTGGAACTATGCTCAAAAAGTTATCAAACTGTGCATATCCTTTGACCCACCAGTGTTTCTATTGGGCTTATATCCCAAAGAGAACTTAAAGGAGGGAAAGGGCTCCATATGTGCAAAAATGTTTGTGGCAGCACTTTTTGTAGTGGCTAGAAACTGGAAACTGAATGGATGCCCATCATTTGGAGAATGGCTGAATAAATTATGGTATATGAATGTTATGGAATATTATTGTTCTATAAGAAATCACCAGCAGGATGATTTCAGAGAGGCTTTGCATGAACCGATGCTGAGTGAAATGAGCAGAACTAGGAGATCACTATACATGGCAACAAAGTCTATATGATGATCAATTCTGATGGACATGGCTCTCTTCAACAATGAAATGTTTCAAACCAGTTCCAGTTGTTCAGAAAGCCATATACACCTAGGGAGAGGCCTATGGGATCTGACTCTGGACCACAACATAGCATTTTCACACTCCCCTATTAATGTTTGCTTGCATTATGTTTTCCTGCTCAGGGTTTGTTTTTTTTTTTCCCCTGTACAGCCAGATGGGGGGGGGGGGGAAGAGGGTGTATGTATAGATATTCGATGTCAAATATTTTAACATAATTAACATGTATTAGATTTCCTGCCACAGGGGCAGCTAGGTGGCACAGTGGATAGAGCACCAGCTCTAAAGTCAGGAGGACCTGAGTTCAAATCTGGTCTCAGACACAACATTCCCTAGCTATGTGACCCTGGGCAAATCACTTAACCTCAATTGCCTTAGCAAAAAGGGAAAAAAAAAAAAAAAAACATTTCCTGGCATTTTGGGGAGGGAGGAAGGAGGGAAAAATTTGTAACAGAAAGCTTTGCAAGGGTCAATGTTGAAAAATTACCTACGCATATGCTTTGCAAATAAAAAGCTTTAATTTAAAAAAAAAAAAAAGTAGGTTGGAGCTGGATTGTAAAGGGCTTAAAAGGGCAAACAGAAAAGTCTGTATTTTAATCCAGAGGCAAGAAGGAGTCATGGAATTGTTTTGTTTAGAAGTTACATGGTCTGTATTGGACTACTTGCCATCTAGGGGAGGGAGTGGGGGAAAGGAGAGAAAAATTTGTAACAGAAAGTTTTGCAAGGGTGAATGTTGAAAAATTACCCATGCATATGTTTTGCAAATAAAAAGGCTTCAATAAAAAAAAAAGAAGAAGAAGAAGAAGTTACATGGTCAAACTTGTGTTTCAGGAATTATACTTTGTCAGCTGTATGGGTATGTGAGAGGAAGACTGGAAAAAGGGAGAATTAAGAATGAGAAAGCTGTTGAATAACCCAGAAAAGAGAGAATGAAGATCCGAATGAAAGTAGCTGCAGTATGAGTAAAGAAGGTACACTTGGAGAATCACCAGGATGTGATTAATTTATTAGAAGGGAATAGTCAGGGAAAGTGAAAACTAAAGAATGAGAATAAAAGATTCAGAATAGTTTCTGTGTGGAAGGAATGTTTCAGCAAACCTACTGCTGTACCTAATGCAGAATGAAAGGGAAAGAGATAGGGGACAGAACCCAAGTAAAAATAAATATAAAGTATTTTCTGTTAAACATGTAAGATCATAGATGTATAGTTAGAAGGGACTTAAGAGGTCCTAACTCTTAAAAATGAGGCAGCTAAGGCCCAAGGAGGTTGAGTGACTTGCCTAAAGACACACAGGTAGTAAACATCAGAGGCAAGATCTGAATCCAGGGCTTCTTACCACAGTGCCAAAATGCTTTCTACTATAATATGTTAAATTAAACATCTCCATTTGTTAGAACTACTGGCTAAAGGTCCCTGAAAGAAGAAATGAACCAAAATGAAGTTTTTGGATTTACTTAATCCTTACTTCCTTACTCTTCCATTACTACTATTCACAATTTGGAAATACAGGCATGAGTGAGAGGCACTGAAGGCTGTGAAAGCATTGAGGCATACAATTAAATACTTACTTGTGGCCATTCAGAGCTGCATGGTGCAGAGGGGTATAACCAGTGCTATCAACACAATTCACGTTAGGTCCTCTCCAAATGCTGTAGTAAAGACAAAAACCAAAACAAAATCACAGACCAAATTTAATGGCAGTTAGCAAGGGGGGAAAAAAAAGATTGATCAAGTCTTTAGGCAAATTTATTCTCTTTTTTAAATTGCTGATGGCAAAGTCCAGAAGCAATTAACTCTAGCAACTTGTGGTATTTAGGTTACAAATAATTCCCTCAACAAGGAGACAAATGCCAAGTCATAATGGAAGTGTTTAGCTGTCACCTTCTCAACAACTAATTTCATTATTCTCTTGATCTGAGATTCCTGTCACTGAAACCTACCAATAAGATAAAAATAATTCAGGTACAGATTACCAACAACTAGCACACATTCCCAAAAAAATCTACCACCAGCCATAGATAACATGTACTACCAGGTGCACTTTCCAATATGCTGTCTCCTCTTTGGTACCAACAAGTTCTCAAAACAAGTCAGAGATACAAAGATCTGAATAACTGGGATAACTCAACTATAAGTGAACCAGGACAACAACAGCAAAAAAAAAAAAAAAAAAAAAAAACTTCTGGTGACTAGAAGAGGGCAAATAAATTAATTTAACCTGAGACCCAGATCAAAAGCTCTGGGTATTTTACAAAGACTAATCTTGGAAGTTCCTTACAAATCACTTAAAAAAACAAACAAGCAAACAAACAAAACAAAACAAAACAAAACAAAAACAAACACTTACCACACATTGTAAACCACTTGCAAATCTCTACCTCAAAAACTATATCGGTAGTATTTGGGTCTTATCATATGATTGAAACTGCTCTCTGTCAGCTCTGATTTTCTTTGTCTTCACTTTTTAGTTCTCCTTTCAATAGTCAAATTTAAGGGTACAGCTCAGGTATAAGAAACTATCCATTAATCAATCACTGTCAAATGTAAAAGGCCAAAAACTACCTAAGGCAAGACAAGTTTACACTGTATCAAAGGATCTCAACAATACCAGACCAAAGGCCTCATCTATGTTCATCTTATTAATAAAGAATTAAAAAGGAAAAAGCATACACACTCAATATGGGTATAAAAATCTACCTGATTTTTCTCTTCAACAATGAGGTGGTTCAAATCAGTTTCTATTGTTCAGCAATGAACAAAGTATATACATCCAGAGAGAGGCTTGTGGGAACTGAGTGTGGACCACAACTTAACATTTTAATGCTTTCTGTGAATATTCGCTTGCATTTTGTTTTCCTTCTTAGGTTGTTTTTTTTTCCTCTTTCTATATCTGATTTTTCTTGTACAGCAAGGTAACTATGCAGATATGTAAACACAATCTGGATTTATCATATATTTTAACATATTTAACATGTATTAGACTACCTGTCATCTATGGGAGGGGATGGGGAAAAGAGGGAAAAATTTGGAACAGAAAATTTTGCAAAGGTCAATGTAGAAAAATTACTCATATGTTCTGTAAATAAAAAGCTTTAGTAAGTAACAACAACAAAATCTACCTGACCTGCAGCAAAGCAGGAAGTAAAAAGGATATGAGAAAGGGTGTAACAGAAGAGGGGATATTGGGAAAGGAGTGGTCAGAAGCAAACCACTTTGGATGAGAGATAGGATAAAAGGAGAGAGAGAAAATAAAATAAATGGGAAAATACAGTTAGCAACTGTAACTGTGAAAAAAATTTTGAAGGAAGTTTCTCTGATGAAGGCCTTATTTCTCAAATGTATGAACTAAGTAAAATTTATTTAAAAAAGGGCCATTTCCCAACTTAACTTTAAATGATCAAAAAATAGAGTTTTCAGAAGAACTAATCAAGCTATTTATATCCATATGAAAAAAATACTCAACTCACTATTGATTAAAGAAATACAAAGTAAAAACAATTTTGAGAACTGGAAATCAAGAGGATACCCACCAACAAGGGAATGGCTAAATAAATTGTGGTACACGATTATGATGGAATACTCTTGTTCTATAAGAAATAAACAGGATGCTTCTCAGAAAAACTTGGAAAGTCCTCCATGAGCTCATGCAAAGTGAAATGTATTGTGTTTAAAGTAAAGCAATGTTGTTGGGATGATCAGCTATGAATGATTTTGCTATTCTCAACCATATAAAGATCGCAAAATTACTCTGAGGTTTTTATGATGAAAATTCCTGATAAAGAAGTAACTGTCTGAATACAGATTGAAACACAATTTTTGTCTTACTTTATTTTTTCTTGAGACGTTTTTTGTTTTGTTTTGTTTGGGGGGAAGGGGGCTTAGAGGAAATCTATTTTCTTTCCCAACATGACTTTTATGAAAATGCTTTGCATATCTTCACATATGCTTTATCAATGGGAGGGAGTGGGGAGGAAGTGAGGTGGGAGGAAGGGAGGAACTCTGGAATGCAAAGTTTTAAAAACAAATGTTAAAAAGTGTTTTACATGTAACAGAAAATAAAATATTAAATAAAATAAAATTTGCTTAAATAAACAAAAAAAATCACTGCTTTACATTTTTGCAAATGTCTACTATCTGGCTTAACAGAAGATAATTAAATGCTCATATCTGTTTCTGTATTCAATAGGTTTTGAAATATTGTTTTGGTTGAAGTACATGATGTAATCAGGCTTCACAGATATGTAGCTGGGAAATAAATGAGTATTTTAGGAGCTTTTTCAGATAACTACAGATATTCTTCTTTGATGCTCTACTGAAACTCAATAAATGGCGGCTTCTAAATTATTAGTTTCAATGTGAATTCTGAAAGCAAAGCAATGACTTCTTGTACTATTACATGATTTTTTAATGTCATACATCGGCCATCTGGAAAATACTGTTTCACTGAATTATGCAGGTATTTCAAATCTTTACACATTTCACATATATATATATGTGTGTGTGTGTGTATATACATATATATATATATATATATCAAAGCACATGTGTTAATATCAGCACCAATCTTATTAGAAAAGTTGCTAAGTATGGGAAGGCTGTTAAACTAAAGATCACAAATAAAAATTTCCTAAAATTCTAATTTCCACTTGAAAGCTTGAATTTTATAATTGAAAAGATTTTTCAGTTTTTTTTCCATGAAATGACAGACTCCATTTTATTTATTTATTTTTTTGGGGGGCTGAGATAATTGGGGTTAAATGACTTACCCAGGCTCACACAGTTAGGAAGTATTAAGTGTCTGAGACCAAATTTGAACTCAGGTCTTCCTGACTTCAGGGCTGGTGCTCTATCCAATGCACCATCTAGATGCCCCTAGACACTCAATTTTTGAAAAAATGCCTGTCAAATACCCAAGTTTCAACAATCATACTTTGTCAGTCTTTTCAAGTAAACATGTTTTATGAAAACAGTAGTCTGAGCAGTTCACAACTCCAACAATTCTCCTGCTCTGGAGACACTCACCATACTCCTGTGTACAACATAAATACTTTGTGTCTACTTGCCATTTTGTTACACAGATAGGGCAAAACTCAATAAAATAAATATTTCTATGGCTTCATACAGGATATTCTTAAATGAAATTGGCATTATCTTGATTATAAACTAGCATCTTGTAGTGCCATCTCCTTGATTCATGCTACACACCAGTATTTTTACCAAACATTGCTTTCAAATGGTATACTTTTAAGTTGTATAAGGAATAAACTATCAGATTCAAAACAGTTATTAAAAACTCTAGATATTTTAGCATGATTTGTGTTTTCTGATGTGCATTCATAAAAAAGAGGATTTTAATGATTAATTGGTGCTGATAAAAGAAAAATATTAAGCAAAATAGAAAAACTAGTTGAATATGACTTATCCACTTACAAAGCAAAAATACAATTTTGCTGATGAACTATTAACCAAATCTTCATTTTTGCAGGGAAATTTTTAATTTATAAGTCATGGAGTCACTGAAGTTCTTTACTGTACATTCAAAAAAGAATATGAACTTCTAGAGAGAATACAAATCATTCCCTAATTAATAAATTGTCAAAGGATATAAACAAGCAGTTTTCCAATGAAGTCATCTAAACAATTTTTAGTCATATTAAAAAATGTTCTAAATCATTACCAATTAAGAGATATACAGAATAAAACAACTTTGAGATATTTTACACCTACCAGACTGGCCAATATAATTGATGGGGAAAGTGACAAATGTTATAGAGATTGTGGAAAAATTGGGGCATTAATTCTTTATTTGTATAACTGTAAAATGATCCAACTATTTTGGAGAATAATCTGAAATTATGCCCAAAGAAGTATTAAACAATCTATATGCTTTGATCTAGTCTATTTCAAAAGATGATTAGGGAAAAAGGAAAAGAGTCTATATGTTGTAAAATATTATATCTTCTTTTTTTGTGATGGCAAAGAACTGAATATTGTGGGGGTGCCCAAACTGGTGCATAGCTGAACAAGTTATGATTGTAATGGAATATTACTGTGCTATAAGAAACGATGTACTCAATGATAGATTTTAGAAAAACATGGAAAGACTTGCAGGAAATAATAAAGAACAAAATGAGCAGAAGCAAGAACACAATTCAGTAACAGAAATACTGTTTTAAGAATAACTATGAACAAAAAAGGTTTTTTTTATTAATACTTTTTATTTGCAAAACATATGTATGGGTAATTCCTAAACATTAACCCTTACAAAGCTTTCTGTTACAAATTTTTCCCCCCTACTCCCCACCCCTCCCCTAGATAGCAGGATATCCACTACATGATAATTATGTTAGAATACTTAAGAAATTGAATATATGTATAGTTATTGCCACACATCATTTTTTTGTTCAGGAGAAATCGTATCTACAAGAAAGAATAATCCAATAAAGGAAATACAATGCAAGCAAACCTCAATAGAGAATATGAAAATGTTATGTTGTGGTCCACATTTCACATCCCTCTCTCTGGGTGTATATGGCTTTCTTCACTGAACACTTGGAATTGGTTTGAAGCATTTCATTGTTGAAGAGAGTCATGTCCCTTAGAACTGATCCTCATATAGTCTTGTTGTTGCCGTGTATAATGATCTCTTGGTTCTGCTCATTTCACTCAGCATCAGTTCATGCAAGTCTCTCCAGGCCTCTCTGAAATCGTCCTGCTGGTCATTTCTTACAGAGCAATAATATTCCATAACATTCATGTACCATAATTTGTTCAGCCACTCTCCAATTGATGGGCATCCATTCAGTTTCCAGTTTCTAGCCACTACAAAAAGTAGCTAAGTGTTTTTAATAGGGAAATTTTATAACTGAACCAAGATGACAGAACTTTCTATCCATTCCATATTTGTGACAGCAAACAGTACATCTAATATATCTTCCTGGGATACTCTGTGTATACATTTTATAAATAAGCACCAGGTCATTTCAATATAGCATAACAAAAATTGAACTATACAAGTTTGAGCTTGCAATATGGGATAATGGGATGCAAAATGTAGTACAGGTAATAAAGAAATGTATCAATAATCAAAATACTTTTTTCTTGATTTTTAAAAAATTTTCTTTCTCCTGGTTACAAAAACTTAATTAGCCTTAAAGCCCATCTGAAAATTTATATGCAATTATCCACAGTACTTTGCATGACTACTAAGGTTCTTGACTATAACCAGAATTAGTTTTTGCATCAACCCTATTTACAAAGGTGGTCCCCTTGGAAGCACTCTGCTGAACTAGTTTTTCAAGATCAAGTTAATAAGAATGACTACTATACTTTAAGCTATTAGAGAAATAGGAGTAATACTAATAAACATATTCATACATCCACCAGTACTGTTAAAGTTTATTACTCATTCAGAATTAGAAAACAAACACATATAAAGTTGTCTGCCTTAGCAAACAGAACTGAATATTGTGGGGGTGCCCAAACTGGTGCATAGCTGAACAAGTTATGATTGTAATGGAATATTGCTGTCCTATAAGAAACGATGTACTCAATGATAGATTTTAGAAAAACATGGAAAGACTTGCAGGAAATAATAAAGAACAAAATGAGCAGAAGCAAGAACACAATTCAGTAACAGAAATATTGTTTTAAGAATAACCAGTTTCTAGCCACCACAAAAAGAGCTGCCACAAACATTCTTGCACATGTGGGGCCCTTTCCTTCTTTTATGATTTCTTTGGAATATAAGCCCAATATAAACAGTGCTGGGTCAAAGGGCATGCACAGTTTGATAACTTTTTGAGCATAGCTCCAAAATGCTCTCCAGAATGGTTGGATCCGTTCACAGCTCCACCAACAATGCATCAGTGTCCCAGTCTTCCCATATCCCCTCCAACATTCATCGTTATCTTTTCCTGTCATTTTAGCCAATCTGACAGGTGTGTAGTGGTACCTCAGAGTTGTCTTAATTTGCATTTCTCTGATCAATAGTGATTTGGAGCACCTTTTCATGCGATTATAAATAGTTTTAATTTCATCATCTGAAAATTGTCTTGAACAAAAAAGTTAATAGAAGTTTATTATAAATACCCAAATTAACTATAAAGGATATATGAAGAAAGATACTCTCTGCATCCAGAGAAAGAAATGACAAAAAGAATTATGTAAAAAATAACATTTTCCTTCTTTAGGGTGAGACAGAGTTGATAAATACTTTAATAAGTACCTTACTACTACATGCCAGGTATTGCTGGCATGGGGATACAAAACTCTGGGGATACAAATAAAGGCCATCAAATGGCCCCAGTCCTCAAGGAATTCACAATGTAATGGGAGAAGGCAAAGCATAAAAAGAAGCTGAAAAACAAGGACAGAGAGGAGAACTATATGTGGGAACATATTAAATTTCTGCAGCCAGGGTGGGAAATCCTCTAAGAATGTATGAATTAGAAAGTTGATTTCGTTATGGACCATAATGAATTTTTGGAAACCATTCAGGGCAGAAATGATGGGGTGAATGTCCTAGGTACCCCTTAAAAGGTAGAGAATCTGGGAGGAGCTTTCTAATGTCCATCCTCTACTCTCTCCAAAGGGGGAGGATTAGGGAAGGGCAGGGGTAGCTGACAAGGTGAGAGTTTCAGAACTGATTTCATCTTGCATCTTGTATTTAGAGATCATGAAATTGTTATTGTTTGTCCTTCCTTGTCGAACAGGACCAAGATATCAGAGGGCTGACACCAAAACATGAAAGGGAGTTGGACTGAAATGAGGGAGGGCTGTGCAAAGTCACCTGTCTCACTTTCCCCTCCAAAGCCATCTGGGTCCAGTGGCAAGATATAGATTAAGATGACTGGAGATGGCCCTGGATGCAAAGGGAGACCTTGGCCTTTTTAAGTAAGATCTTCAACATGTATAGGAGAGGGTACTAGCCCCCACCCCCTTACCCCCAACTGACTACTTGGAGGCATCTCCAGATACAAACAGAAAGCATTTATTTAGTCCCTCATCCTGGAAAGTGGAAACAATGAAATTGGTTTATTTTATATGGGAGGAGAAAGAGAAAGACCTTCTTTTGAAACAAAAGTTTTTAAGTTTTTAAGGAATATTATACTGGAAGTGTCCTTATCCTTTTTTAGCCCTTAGAAAACAAGGATTGCTGACTCAGATAACATTTTTGGAGTTTGCAGCTTGCAGGAGAGAGAGCAATTATTAATTTCTGGAAGAAGCAGAGTGGGAAAGACCTTACCACATGTTATAGATGACTAAGACTGCAGTCTGGAAGCTAAGAACCACCAGGCTTACAAGACCTGTGGAGGAACCTCAAGAATGGACTGTTAAAAAGAATTTATAACCTCTAAAATTAACTTTGCAATTAGGAATGTTTTGGTGGGAAGTGGGAATGTTTGTGCTTAGAGGAAATTTAACAATATTGATATTGTACCTGTTATTTATATTTCCAAAAAAGTTTCTAGGGACTCCTCAATTGGAGGAAGCTGAATTAACATTTTTTTTAGGATGAAGAAATTATTAATGTTAATTCTGATGAAGTTCTTTTATGTTAAATTAGGATATTCTATTCTGTATGAGTTTTAATTGGTTGTATTGAATCATCTTAAAGTTGAACCCATTATTTAAAAGGACTCTGAGAATAATAGCCTGAAGGACCAGTCTTGATGTTATTTAAATCGGGTCCCTGCCTTTTTTTTTCTTATGGCAAGTTTTTATAATCAGAGAAAATGGTCAGTAGAAGTCATGAGCACAATTCAAGTTATTAGGAAAAAAAAAAAAAAAAATCGTGGTCATTATGTCCTAAAGTAGTTAAGTGAGTATTTGGTCTAGTCATCTGTTTCTAGGTATATGTATGTCTATTTTAACATTTCTGTTGTTGCTGACTTTTGTGGTAGGCATCTTTATTGTGAAAGGTTACCTACTCTAATTATGGGGGACATAAGTGGTTGAGATGATAGATGGCCCTGCTACCTGAGCCCAAGAAGAGAACTGGAGTTATAAAAATCCAATCCATAAGAAGATGTCTGTGGAAGGCTATTCTCATAGCACTTAGTGAAGTCCTCCTATTACTAATCTGTATTATCTAAAATGATAAGAATAAAGAGTAAGGAAGGAAGGAAATTGGGCAATTTCATAGTTGATATTCCCATGAGAAAAGAATGTGTTTCCAGGAGAAAATACTGACTTGTCTTGGTAAAAGATATATCCAATCATCAAAAAATTAGCACATGTTCTAACTCAAACTTGGACCTCACCTTTTAACACCATTTGGTGGTCTTAGTTTGGAGGAGTCTGTTGGAGACAGGCTTTATGGTTTCTCCTAATAGCCCTCAGTGGAATTAGGTCTTCCTTGTATGATGTAATTTATTACCAATATGGTTCAGAAAACAATGTACAGAATGATTAAGGTAGTCATGGGATTAGCACATTAGATGGTGCTCAAGAGACAAGGATGGGAACCATAGCCTGGGAGGATAGGTCAAACCCCAAAGATGAAGTCAACCAGAAAGTTGAAGAAACGTATAAACTTTGATGTGAGAAACTAAAAGAGAGGGAGGGTTGAATGAAGTGAACTGTGAAAACTATCTCACAAGATGAAGACAGTGTTCTAAAAACTGAGTGAAGGTCAGCTGTGCCCTAGGCCCAAGTTTCTCCAGAAAGTCTTTGTAAGACTTCAGTCTTACCTTGGCATTAAAATTCCCATAATAAGGTAATTTAGTAATTCTAAAGATGTGGCTGGATTAGAAGTTTTTCCTCATTTATGACTTGGAATGGGAGGTCATTTATCCTGACTAATCAGGGCAAAGGTCCATGCTTTAGGGAGTGTTACCCCAGACTCCTATATAATCATTCTTTGCGTACTGTACCTCACTTCTCTAACTGCTTGTTGGGAGGGAGACACCCTTTCTCGGGAGATCGTAATAAAATTCCTTTCTGCTTTTACCTTGAGAAATCTCCTTGATTTATTAGAGCCAATGGTCTTTGTTCCACACAGATATGTCCTAACTCAACCCCACTAGGTTACAGTTAGAACCCAATCCAGCATTCAATGAATGGAAATAGCAACTATTTCTATTTGGGGCCAGAAACCCTGAAGATCTTCCCCTTCCAGATTGATTTTTCTGAATGGGTAGAAGCAGCCATTCTTTGCCTCATTTCTTACCTTAACTTTAAATCACTAAATGTGCAATTGCTTCAATGAAATTGAGATCTCAGCTTGAAAAAAGCTCACTGCATCCAGGGCCATATCCAGTTGTCCAGATCTATATCTGGCAACTGGGTCCAGTTGGCTCCAAGAAAAGAGAGGCTTTGCAATCCAGTTCATTTGCAAGTCAAGGCATGTCCTTCCAGAAATCAATGTTCTCTACAAAACAAAGGACAAATAACAACCTTCCCCCTCCTCCCAACACCTGATTTGCATCCTGCTGCTGAAAACTCCTAAGCTCAAGAAATCTATCTAGCTTCTGTCTTTTCCTAACAGGACTTTACCAGCATGTACCAAATATCAAATGAGTAGTTCTGGTTCAGAAGGAAAAAAAAAATACTAAATTTAATCAGAAAATCTGGGTTCAAATCTTGCCTATGATGTGAACTTCAGAAAGTTATTTGATCTCCCTGGGCCTCAGTTTCATTTATAAAATGAAGGGATTGTACTAGCTGTACTAGCTGACCTGAAAAATAAGTCCTTTTGAGTTCTAAATACTATCATGCTATAGATGATAAGAGCAAGAAACAATGGATGGGGACTGAAATCAAGGGGAAGACACAAAGCTGAAATCAAAAATCTATTCTAGGACAGAAGAATGAATAGAAAAAGAGGGCTTTCTGTTCCCATGTATTTCCTCCACCATCACATCTCCAAAAGCAAGAAAACATATGAGTCAGATTGTTTACTTATTGAGGAATTTCAGTGTGTTTTGCTTTTTACTTGTTTGTAAATATTTACACAGTTCCTGTCTGGTAACAAAACAATTAAGCAAAACTGATAATAGAATGACCTAATGTGAAAGTGCACACACCGTCTATTTGTTTTAAATGGGTATTATTTTTCCCTCCTTGCTCCCCTCCACTTTTCAAAAAAGAAGAAAGAAAAATAAACTCAATGTAATAAAATGTATAGTTAAGCAAAACACAAAAATGTTTCATTCAAGACCCTAAATCCATCACCTTTCTGCCACAGGTAGCATATTTTATCATCTGTTCTCTTTGTATTATGGCTGGTCATTACATTGAACATAGTTTATGGGGGGGTAGGGGTTGTGATTTTTTTATTGAAGTTTTTTATTTTCAAAATATATGCAAGGATAATTTTTCAACACTGACCCTTGTTCCAATTTTCCCCCCTTCCCCTCACTCCCTCCCCTAAATGGCAAGTAATCCAATATATGTTAAACAGACAATCACTTTTTACAGCTTTCAAAGGAGCATACAATGTTGATGTTGTACAAATTGTTCTTCCAGTTCTGTTCATTTCATTCTGCTTCAGTCTCTAAATTCAAAACTGTTAATTTTTATAACATAGAAGTATTGTACTTTCTTCATTCAACAATTTCTTTAAGCTTTCCTAAAATCAAAATAATAATTATAGTCTAGTCCATCACCAAGCTAAAAACAAATAACCAAAATCCAAAGTGCCCAAAAAATGTGCAGAAGGGGCCCTAGAGAAAACCAGAATTGAATTCTAAGCAATTACTCTGTTCAAATAGGACAGAAATGTAACATATTTCCCAAACTGCATCCTTAGTATTACATCTTTAAGACTGAGAGATGCAAATATATAAACAGATACACACAATCCACTATGTTTGTTTTTCTCTGACAGAATCCATATAATCTTAACAGTCTTTATAAATAAAAATTTGAGATAAAACTTGGGAAGAGAAGAAGTATTACAAGTTAAAGGTCAAGATATAAACATAATCTCTTAAAAACAAACTGAATCTTAATTCAAAAGATTAATTTATTAAGATTCACATATTTAGCTCAATTTTCATAACCTACATAAAATAACAACTAACAATCTGTTGTTTTGATTTTTAGAAAATTTATGCCAATTTTTGGAGTGGAATATAGGTTATAGTTACCTTTGAGGGCTACACAAAATCTGTATACCAAGCTAACATCACTAAATTATATTTTACTTTTTTCCCTTTCAGCAAACTGTTGAGTCTGGCCTCCAACACACAAAAGCATTTTCATATTGCAATTTATTCTGCAGGGGAAAAAAAGTCAAATTAAATATCCAAATGAGGCAATATTCTATGTAACAGAAGCTATATTCAAGAATTGTTGGAATTCTTTTTCTCCTCTTTTCCCTCACTCTTTTAAAAATGAATGCTTTCATTGCAAAACTATACTAGTGGGGGATCTCAACCTTGCTCTCTCAGAATTAGATTAATCAAACCACAAAATAACTAAGAAAGAAACTAGGGAGGTAAACAAATTGTTAGAAAAATTAGGTATAATAGATCTTTGGAGAAAACTGAATGGAGACAGTAGGGATTTTACTTTTTTCTCTGCGGTTCAGGGAACTTATTCAAAAATTGACCATGTGTTAGGGCATAAAAACCTACAAATCAAATGCAGAAAGGCAGAAATAGTAAATGCATCTTTTTCAGATCATGATACAAAAAAACTCACATGCAATATAAGGTCAGGAGAAAATAGAACAAAACTTAATTGGAAATTAAACAATCTAATCTTAAAGAATGAATGGGGAGACTTCTGGGGGTGGAGCCAAGATGGCAGAGATCAGACAGGAGTCTCTGTAATCTCCTCTAACCTTCCCTCAAACCAACAACATATGAAGCCTCTAGACTGATTTTGAAGCAAAAAAATCCCACAATATCTGGAGGACAACACATTTCTAGAAGAAGACACTCTGGAAGAACTTCAAAACAAGTCTGTTTTAATTGGGCAGGAGGGTGGTCTGCTGAACCCAGACTGCAGCACAGGGAGACCAGGGCAGGGAGCTGGAGCAAGGAGCTGGAACAGTAGTCATCACAGGAGTCGGAACAGGAGTGGGAGCGTTGTGCTTTTCACACAACTGGGAGTCTTCTGCGGGCCTCTTGGGCCAATCTGTCCTGATTGCGGGAAGGTGGTTTGGAGGGTCTGCCTATTGTGGGGGGTAGATTGTGAACCACTGAACCCCTGATGAGCATCAGACCTAGCTGCCATTACACAGCACCCTAGGGTGATCAATCAATCAGCAGGACTGATCAGCACCTGAAATAATTCAATCAACAGAACTGCCCAGTACCTGAAATAACTCAATCAGCTGAACTGCCCCAGGGCAATTTTAAAGCAGCTGTCCCACCTTTGCCCTAAACAGACCTCACACCTTTAAAAAAAAA
>JAJPUD010016510.1:0-33882 GCA_023553655.1 Myrmecobius fasciatus
AAGGGGGAATGAGAAGGTGGAAAGGAGAAGGGGAATGGAGAGATGGTGGAAAGGGAGAAGGGGGAATGAGAAGGTGGAAAGAAGGGGAATGGAGAGATGGTGGAAAGGGGGGAAAGGTGAAATGAGAGGGTGGAAAGCAGGAGAAGGGGAATAGAGAAAGGGGAGAATGGAGAGATGGTGAAACAGGGGAATGAGGAATGGAGAGATAATGAAAAGGGGGGCAAAGAGGAAATGTGAGAAGGAGGGAAGAGGAAGGAGGGGAAGATGAGAGGCTGAGAGGGAGGGAAAGAACATGAGAACAATGGAAAGAGTGGGAGGAGGGAAGGATGGGGAGAGTCCTTGTAGCTGGGGAAGAGATGATGGGATTAGAAAGACTGCCTCAGCCTGCTCCAGCTCAGTGACAAACCAGGGGATTTGGCTGTGGGAATCAATCACTGGATCCTCATCTGAAGGAGACATTGAGAGGACATTATCTGCCTGCTCCTAAGCAGGACTATGGACCATAGGGTCTTCTTTTCCTAAAGGTCTCTGGAGTAGGAGGATTCCATATCTTCCCTCAAACATTATTCCAGGGTCCAGCAATTTTACCGTTGTCATTCTCGGTCCCTCCTGCTGTTTCTTTGCTTAGAGAGCCCAGCTAGCCAGCTGGAAGAATTGATCAGCATAGAAGCTCACCCCTGAGTTTGTAGAACTGAAGATAGCAGACTGTGGGGACTGTTCTCACCACCCCAACCTTCTAGAAATCAAGAGACAGCCCAACAAACAGGTGCTCTCTGCACCCCCAAAGCCCAGACCCTCTACCTTCCCCTAAGTTTCTTCAGTACACACCTGGAGAGAGCTGCCCTCCACTCCCAGCGGAGGGAGGTAACATCTGGAATGTTAAAGCAGCAAGGAAACCAGCAGGGACAGAAGGGTACCTACCTTTCTCTGCCAAGCGTACACAGCTGAAATCGCTTCCTTTGGCACCCTCCCTCCCCTAATCACTCTCCTTGGAGAAATCTTTGCAAGTGGTAGGGGGATCAGAGAGAGAAAAATCCCCATTTCCCAGTCCACAAGGCACTTATATAGGCAAACTGCAAGATGGGTGGTAAAAAAAAGGAGGGAAAAAGCACCTGTATTTTTTTTTTGTTTGTTTTTGTCTTCTCTTCCACGGCTGCAAATGATGGTGGAGTGGGAAGGGGAAACTTCTGACTTGGAACAGAGCTAGGGCTGGGGTTTGTGGGAAACTGTGGGAGCTCATAGGCAGCAGGGAGCTGCTGTTTCTCCCAAAATCTGTTATCCTGACTGCCTGGGTAGAAAGTACCAATGGATTCCTCTGACTGAAGGCAAGATCTGATACAAGCCATCCCATTTTGTAAGGCTCCCACTGAATGGAGAATCCACAAACTGCCTTAGCCACCTGTTCCAGCATCAAACTTTAGGCAGTGGTCTGCCTTGGCGATCTCCAAGTCCCTCTGCATCCCAACTATTTCCTCAGCTTCCCTTGCTTGGTTAAATCCCTTCCCCAAACTTCCCCATTGGTCCCCCGGTCTTCGGAGGTATGGCAAGACAAAAGTCTAATTTTAGGGACTCAGTTCTAATCTTAGGGACTGGTCTTTTGGTTTAGACTTGGGGTTTCCTGGGATGCAGCCCCCAAACAATACACATAGAAGTTCTGCCTCAGGAT
This sequence comes from Myrmecobius fasciatus, assembly GCA_023553655.1. Lineage (NCBI taxonomy): Eukaryota > Metazoa > Chordata > Mammalia > Dasyuromorphia > Myrmecobiidae > Myrmecobius > Myrmecobius fasciatus. Next base: position 1,667 of record JAJPUD010016510.1, read on the forward strand.
TGCTTCTCTCCAAATGCCTCCTTAACTAGGAAGGCTTGTCTGGAGCAAGCCCAGGGTTAACCCTGCCCATCTTTTCCTAACACCTGAAGGTTGAACCTGTTTCCCTCCGGCTTCCTATGTCACAGTCCCTCTAGGCAGTGAAAAAAGAGAGGGCAAAATGAACCTGGTCTGCATGTGTGAGGCAGCCCCCCCACCTCAAGCTCTCTCTAACCCCTAAAACATCTTGCCTCCAGCTCTTTTTCGGAGGGAGAGATGAAAGAAGAGACAAATTTAGCCACTGGCCAAAAGTCAGATGATGGAGAGGGGGGGAAGCATTCTGCTTGGAGGGGCTGGCTACTCCTGCTCTTAGCTGATAAGCCATACAGAGGCTTCCTTCACCACCTCCCTTTCAGTTGAACTGAAAAATCCACAATCGTACAGCATTGGTAGAGCTGAGGAGGTGATGGGGAGGTGGGACATGAGATTCTCCATTCATTCTGCCTGGCTCTCAAGGAGAAGGAAGGGGAGGGGGTCGAGTTCACCCAAAGAAAGCTGTCATTAGCAGAAGGAATGCAGACCTGCCCTGAAAATAGAGCGGGACCTAAAAATATATAAAAATGATACTAAAATAGAAATTTCACTGTAATAACTACAGAATACAAACAAATCCTCAGGGAAAATGGGCCACAGTGAGTGAGCCTCAGAGAGGCATATGCCTTCCAAATGGCAGACCCTGTGTATGTATGGGGTGCTCAGGAAGAGGCTTGGGGGGATGGCTGGGCTGGGGGAAAATCAACGTCTTGGTGTTGTGCCCCTTTCTCAGCTGACCTCGGAGGAGAAGGTGAGGGGGAAAGGATGGCTGCCTTCAAAACAGATCTATTGTGGGGACAGAGGACACTGAAGGATAAGATGTCCTCATGAATCCATCTATATGAGTAGGGATAGAGAGGCTGAAGCAGCCCCCCCCAAAGTGACTGGGGACCCACCCTATGGTTAGACCCATTCCTTTTGCCCATTAACCAGATTTTTGAAGAAAATTGTAGCTGGAAACTTTTAGAGGTCATCAAGTTCAAATTACTCTTATTATAGATGGGAAAACTGGGGCCCAGAGGAGTTAAACCAACTTTTCTCTTTATCAGTAGGCTGCAGACTATTATTCCCCTTTTCCTCACTTTTCCTACCATTCCCTGAAGCACCGGATAAGCCTTCCCTTTTTATTGGGGCCTCACTCACTCCGAGGCAACACAAAGGTTGGCAAGCATTAGGTAGGTGGAAGGAGGGATGGAATGAGGCCATTCAAAGTACCCCAAGAAGCCTGACAAAGTAACTTCTGGCACACATCTCTGTACCCACCAGTACAGCTTCTGATCTAGAATCCTGGGAACTAATCCTTCCAGAAACAACCCAGCTGGAGCTCTGGCCCCAGAAAAAGGGAGAAGAAATGATCCTTCCCATTGGGCAGGGAACGTCAGATTTGGAAGGAAGGTCCTTAAGATTTACTGGGAAAAAGACAAAGAAGCTGAGGCAAATTTGTCAGTTCTCCATGCCCACTCCTAGAACAGGACATGGGGTGGGCACCTCACTAAGACACAGCCCTTCAGTCATGCAGTCCCCTCAAAGGCAGCCCGTTTGTTTTGTCAGTATGGACTTGCAAATGTGATAGCTGGGGTGTCCTCCCCAAGGGTAGCTTCATTTTAATCTGGGGTTGCCTTTTCGCTGAGATCATTCTCCCAGCAGCTGCAACCTTTGGTCAGTTTTGAAAGTCATCTTCCTGCCTCCCTCTCCCCCTCATTACTGGGAACCCCCTTTGGATCCTGAAGCTCCTAGAATCTGGGGATTTGCAGTTTTTCTTAGCTGCCTAGAAGGATGAGGAAACACCAAAGGTGATATTAAGCCCTTCCCTCCATCAAGTTGGAGGGTGAGCAGTCCTTGGCCCATTGCTTTCCCCCTCCTTTGGCTGGGGATGTTTGCATCAGGTTCTCCAGGTCCACTTCCCCAGCCCTAGATCCATTCTGGCCCACATCCAGGGGTCTGGGCGTACTTGAACCCCTCTGGATTCAGGTATACCTAGGGTCCCTAAAGGGTGCCATCTCTATTGGTCCAAAGAACATGAATTAAAAAACCCCATCCTTACATCCATTTAGTTCTTTCCATCCAGAAAGCCCAGTGATTATGTGTCACGTGGACTTTGGGTTCTATATTTATCATAGGTTTTTACACCTGTTTCCTCTTGGTTATAAAAGGGAAAAAATCCTTCCTTGGGCTCCAGTCCCTGGCATATAAGAAATGTCCTACCTCCTACAGAAAAGGTATTGTTTAAAGTTGCTGTTTAAAACCAATCCTCTTGGGCATATAGTGTATTGAGGTCCTTAGCATCGGGAGAGTGCGCCAGGGGCCAGCTGGCTCTGTTCATCCCGAGGTATCTGTCCTGTTGTCCAGGTCTGGGGCAGGGGAGGGGACGAGGAAGCCAGGATCAGAGCTCCAAGTAGCCAAGGAGGGCCAACATCGCCAGTGAATGGGAGAGGATGGTACCCAGATGTGGGGCCAGACAGACTGCTGAGTTCTCCACCATCATACTTGTGCCTGAAAGCAGCAGATAGAAATGTTCAGTGAGCCAAAGGGAAGTGGACTTTCCAAAAGTGCTGTCACCCTGGGTCAGGGTGATGGCCTCCCCTGAGAAATAATCTCCCTAGAAGTAGTCTGGAAAAAGCCCTGCTTCGGTAGAAGTGCACACTCAGATTCCAATATCGGCTTTCCCAATTACTAGTAGTGTCACTGTGGACAGAGCTCAATTCCTCTAAGTTGTCTGGAAAGTGGGATATTAATAATGTTGATTATTAATAAATAATTCCCATCCGGTTGTGAGGACCAAATGAATTAATGTCTATGATTTTGGGATTAGGAAACTCCAATAGAAGCTACTTTTATTAAGAGTCTAACTTGTGAACAAGATTGGGTGATTAAACATCTCTCTGTGAATACTAGAATTTTAGAGCTGAAGGTGCCTTAAAGATGAGTTTGTCTAGCTCTTTTTACTTTAAAGATAACAAAATTAGAAAGCTCCAATAGAAGCTACTTTTATTAGGAGTCTGTCTAAACTTGTGAACAGGATTGGGTGTTTAAACATCTTTCTGTGAATATTAGAATTTTAGAGCCTGAAGGTACCTCAGAGATCATCTTGTCTAGCCCTTTTTATTTTAAAGATAAGAAAATGAGATAAGGGCATATGGCCAATTTGTGGCAAGTCTAGAACTGTGCCAGATAGGTGACTATAGACTTCAGTCTTCCTTTTTACTCTATGAAATGGGAAGCCTTATATATTACTGTCAGGACATTTTATTATTTTTTGTGTTTAGGTAGGGGAGAAAAGTCTTGAGCTGCTTAGCAGAGGGCAAAAAATGACAGAAATGTACCAATTGGGAACTGAAGGAAGTGGGAAGAAGGGAGAAAAGTGGGTAGCAGCACCTCCATTCCTCACGATGTGAACCTCCGCCGGAATCCCGTCACCTCCTGGTCCTGTGGCTCGAATCTGCACTAGAGCATGGCTGGAATCCTCAGGGACGGAGATCTCAATCCAGTTCTTGTTGGCCAAATGGAGTATGGGCGCTGAGTGTAAATCATTCCGGTACAGCATCTGGCAGAAGAGACCTCAGGTTGCTCTTCGGCTTCCTAGGACCTGTGGTCTCAGTGTTCACATATGGACCTGGGACCATTGCTCTTTGAACAGCAACTTAACCTTACTTCTGCTGATGACCAGTGCAGCAAGAGGTATTAGGCAATTTAAATAATGACTAACATTTATGTAGAGAACTTCAAGGTTTTCAAAGAACTTTACAAATATTATCTTATTGGTTCTGCAATAATTCAGGGAAACGAGTGCTGTTATTAATTTTTATTGAAGAGGAAATTGAGGTAGGTGGCAATTGCCCAGAGTCACAACCTAGCAAATGTCTGAGGTTGGATTTTAATTCAGATCTTCCTATCTCTAGGACCATTGAACCACCTACCTAACATTTACTGGCTATATTAATGAAATACTGTATCACATTAGAGAATAGGGAAAATGCAAAAGGAAAAAGTAGAGCGGACTGGCTTTCCCATGTATTTCTTGAAACCCTTCTCTTTGTCAAGACCCCAGATTCTAAATTTCTCTTCTCTCACCAATTAAGACTGAGTTCTTCTTAGATGGACTATTTCTCATTTGTCACTCAAAATTGTGGAAGGAATTTCAGAGGTCATCTCTCCCTATATTCTTAGCTATCCCTGATCTTTCAGGGTTATTCAATCTCTTCTTAAGGACTTCTAGCAACAGGGTTCAAGCTATATATCTCTCCAGCCTATTCTACTTTTGGAGAGCTTGAAACATTAGGAATTATTTGAAATTACTTTGTATTTTCAGTATGTTCTCCAGTGATACATTTTAGAACCTCATTTACTCTTATAGCCAGTGAATAGTAGATAGGTGACTCAGTAGTCACAAGTTCTTCCAATGGGCAGCATTAGGAGCAATCAAATATTTATTAAGTTCTTGTTATGTGTCAGGGATATAAGTAGAAAGAAGGAAACAGCCTTTACTAGTTTGTCTCTAATGAGACAAATATATAAAAAAATACAGCATAAATACAAAGTGGATATTCATTCACCATACAAATATGGACAATAGTTAAAAGCAATTTAGGAAGGAGGGTACTGGTATTTGGGGGAAATCAAAAGAATATGGATTCAGAAATAGTGGTTAAAGTGTATCTTAAAGGAAGAGAAGGATTATGAGGTGGAGATGAGGACATCGTGCAATCTGGGAAATCTGGGATGACTAGACAAAGGAACAAATAAAAGATCTGGTTAACTGGATCACAGAGTACAAGACAAGGAGTAATGTCCAGACTGGAAAGAGAGCTTGGACCAGGGGATGAAGGGCTTCAGTAGAAGAGTTTAGATTTTATACTAGCAGAAATAGGAAACCACTAGAGTTGAGTTAGGGGATTACTTGGTCAGACAGAGAGAGAGACAGAGAAAGGGAAAAAAAGACACACAGAAGTATTTATACTCCTCTATCATGTAGGTAAGAAGGAATTAAACATTTATTAAGCACTTCTATATCTAGCACTATGCTAAGTACTGAGGAAACAAATCCAAATAAAAAAGGCAATCCCTGCCCTCAAGGAGTTACGTTCTAATGAGAGAAAATAACATTCAAAAAATTTCTTCCACAAAATGACCAATATGAAAATGTCTTATATGATTGTGCATGTATAACATATCAGATTGTTGATTGTCTCATGGAGTAGGAAGGGGGAGAGGAAAAGAAGGAAAGAATTTGGAACTCAAAACTTAAAAGAAAAATGTAAAAATTTATTTTTACATGTAATTGAGGGAAAATAATTTTTTTTTCAAAAAATCAACTGAAAGGTGGGGAAAGGAAATGAAAGCAAAACCCACAAGAACAGGGCTTGGGAGGGGAGAAAATAAAGGTAGGTCATGAAAAACTTTGTTATATATGTATGTATATATATACATATGTATGCATAATACATGATAGAATTTTTTGACACTTTAAGGTGTTTGAAGCACTTTACAAATATTAATCTTATTTGAGTCTCATAACAATCCTGTTAAGTTGGTGCTATTATTCTCATTTTACAGATGAGGAAACTGAGACAGTCAGAGACAATATGGTCATATAACAAGTTTATGTGGCTGGATTTGAACTCACATCTTCCTGACTCCACATACCATACTCTTCCTTTAAGATACACTTTAACCATCATTTTCTGAATCCATATTCTTTTGATTTTCCCCAAATACCAGTACTCTCCTTCCTAAATTGCTTTTAACTATTGTCTACATTTGTATGTTGAAGGAATATTCACTTTGTATTTATGCTACATATTTATATATATATTTATTTCATTAGAGACTAACTAGTAAAGACTGTTTCCTTCTTTATACTTATATCCCTGTCTGACACAAAACAGGAGCTTAATATTTGATTGCTTCTAGTGCTGCCCACTGGAAGAACTTAAGTGAAGAGAATTACCAGTCAATAAGCACATCCTAGAATTTTGTTTCCTTCTTTATATTTATATCCCTGTCTGACACATAACAGGAACTTAATAAATATCTGATTGCTCCTAGTGCTGCCCACTGGAAGAACTTAAGTGAAGAGAATTATCAATGAATAAGCACATCCTAGAATTTTTAGGATAACTGCAAACTTCTGGGATACCAGAACTACTCCATCTAGCTCCTAACTACACCATTCAGTTACTTTGAGATTTCTTTTCTAATGCATTTTTACCATGCTCCTAATGATCCATTTTGGTTTTTCATGACTCTTAGAATCAGTAAATATTCCCAAATTCCTCTTCCTGTATTAGATAGGTTCTGGTCATTAGTGGAAGCACAGAAGAAGCTGGTGCTTTCCATCCCTACTTAAGGGGTTCCCTGGTAGGATCCTCACCTTGTAGCCAGTGACTGCAGACTCATTTCTTTGAGGGATGACTGGATCCCACTTAATGTTGAGACTGGAACTGGAGAGTGTCCAGGAGATATTCCCTGGAGGTCGCCTAGGAGCTGAAACAGATGGGAGTGGGGACAGAGAGGGGTCATAGGAGCGGAGAAAGGGGGCACTTTTTTCTCATTCACCCTCCCCAGGCTCAGGAATCATCAGCATCTGCCTTCAACAGAGATGCTCAGAGGCTCCCCCCAAGAAAAAAGTCCAGGAAAAAGATCATAAAAAGAGATGAGGAGGCCTTGGTTGCTGAGGTTCAATTTCACCCAGTTTGTGGACCAGCGCCTGTGTGTTCAGCAGGAATGGGCCCTCCCCGGTCCCTGGGCTCATCCAGTTGACCACTCGGGCTATAGACTCACGCGGCTTCATAGTGGTGGCGTTGGTGGAGGGGCTGGCAGGCCCAGTGCCTGCCCTATTGTAGGCCCGAACTGTCACGTGGTACTTGGTATTGGGCTGCAGGCCAGTGACTCGGGCACTGGTGTCGAGCCCAGCTGTCCTGACTCGATCGGCCGCTGCCTCTTTATCTCCGTCTTTCCAATAGCGGATCTACAGAAGCCAGAAGACCCAGATTAACCCCAAACTTCCTTTGTGGCTCAGGCCAGAGACTGGAGCTGGAATCCTTTCTGGGTGGTGACTCTAGGGCATCCTTGGAGATGGACAACTAAAACTCAGCCTCATTTAATGAAATTAGGGGGTTCTGGGAAATCATGCAATCACAGAGCAAGAAGGAATCTTAGAAATCAACTAGTGCAACTTTCTCACAGATGAACAAACAAGAGGCTCAGAGTGGTTTCCCCAGGAAGCATTTCTCAGGAGCCACATCCTTATCATGAACTAGGACAATGATATGCTTGTCAATTATCCCTTTATCCCAGTTATCTCCTGGCATTCAATAACTTTGGGATAGTGCTCAGCATATGCAAACTCATTTTAAAATTGTCTAATTATCATTACTATCATCCACAAGCATTCCATTTTCAAGTTTAAGAACTCTAAACTTCTTTTATCATAATCTTTTCTCTTTTTATCCCTCCTCTCTTTCCATTTTCCTTTATTTTATCATAATCTTTTCTCTTTTTATCTCTCCTCTCTTTCCATTTTCTTCCTAAACTTACTCTTCATCTTTACCATGACCTCCAGTTCCTCCATCTTTTAGAACTAACTCAGGCTATCACTTTTGCTCTAGCTATACTTCTCAAGTGTAGCTTGTTCAATTGTATGCCTTATATTTGAAAACCCTGATCCTCCATATTATTGTTGATCCTGACTTGCTACATTTTAACCTTGAATTACTTCACTATTCATCTTCTCTCCTATTATTGAACATTATATTAAATGGAAGTAGAGGAAATTATGAAGCAGTGTTGATTGGATCCAAGTAATTAATCAACAACTAGACTCTTAACTGTTGTCAGGCAATTCTTTCAGTTGATTTCCTATCCCATTCAAATCTCTTCTCTAAATCTCTCCTACTATTTTCTTCCCATCCTTTCTCAGCTAAGGATCTCACCTACTATTTCCCCCCAAATTTGAGCACATACATCTGGCTCCATCTTCCTGGCTCCATCTCCCATTATTTTCTCCTTCACTTCAGTTTTGAATGATGTGACCAGGTGGTCCTTTCGCTTGCCTTCTCAATATATTCATTCCCATATCTTCCTGTCTTTTCCAAAAGATTCTCTCTCTCTCTCCTCTTCTCTCTCTCTCTCTCTCTCTCTCTCTCTCTCTCTCTCTCTCTCTCTTTCTCTCCTTCCCTCCCTACCTCCCTCCCTCTTCTTCTCTCTTTTCTCTCTCTTTTCCATCTAGTCCCATATCACCAACACCATCTTTCTCTGTTTGCAACCTTGGTATTATCCTTAACTCTGCCCTTTCTCCCATACATGGTAAAATCCAATGGCTTCCTATTACTTCTAGGAACAAATATCAGTTGCTTTGTTCTCTGGCCCCTTTGGATCTTTCCAGTCTCCTTTCACCCTTTTCTGCCACCTCTGAAGTCTACAATACAGACATACTGGCCTGCTTGATATTTCTCACATAAGACATTTCACATCTCTTGTCCCTGTGCTTTTGGTCTGGCTGTCTCCATCCCTGGAATACTCTTTCTCCCATGTGCCACCTCCTGAGAAGGTCTTTCCTGTTTCCCTGGCTATGCTACCCTTGCCTCTGAGTCTATATCCATCTATTTTTTTAGTCATTTTGTATGTACATATATAGGAAAAGTGTATGTTTGAAGGAGGAGGTTATCTTCCCTATTAGAATAGAGATGCCTTGAGGGTAGAGACTGTTTTTGCTTTTTCTTCTATCCACAGAATTTAGCACTGTGTCTAGTACAGAGGAGGTGCTTAATAAGTTAGTTAATTAATTACCAGGAAGGGAAAATCACAGAAAAAATGAACTTCCCTTACATTGGGCAAGATGCTTTCACATTTGTTGTCTTATGGGGCTCATAAAACAATGTAAGGGAGGAATTATGTGCATTTTACAAGTGAGGAAATTGAGGTATCAGAAAGATGAACTTGACTTGTTTTAGATGCCAGGCCAAGTAAGATAGAAAACCAGGACTTGAACTTATTTGTCTCTTGACTCAAAAACTATTGTTCCTGTTGTATTTTCAAACCAATGGTAACTGGCTATTCAGATATATTCAGTTTTGTATTATCCACATCATGGGGAATTGACAGTTAATAGAAGAGTTGAAAATTTGGATGGCTCTTTTATCTCATGGAAAGTAAAGTGGATAGCGCACTGGTCCTGGAGTCAGGAGGATCTGAATTCAAATTCAGCCTCAGACACCTACAAGCTGTGTTATCTACAGGACTACAGGGAAGACATCATTGAGCTCTAGAGTTCCCAGGTGAGTCTGTAGCAGAACATTTTTAAGGGCATCATGGTGTTCTCTGAAGGGTTCCAAATTCACCTCCTCTGTCCTGTCTGTGTAGGGCCAGAGCCTCCTGGGTCTCATCCAGAGATGTGGAGAATTGTGTAACTGGGATGGGGGAGGTTCAGGTGATAGCTTCACACCTTGAGGGACAGAAGACCTAGTTTGTCCTCCTACCTGCCATCTGGTTGAGATTGGGGACCAATGCTTACCTCATAACCTAGGAGGACCCCATTCATGTCATCCTGATGTACTGGTTCCCACATCACATCCATCTCTGAGGACAAAGTTCCCTTGGCTTTGACTTTGGCTGGGGCTACCCTGGGCTCTATAGATCAACATGAGAAGTGATTAGGGATTATCCAGTATTTTATATAATGAAGCCCTACACCTTGGAACCTGGAGGTCTTCCCTCTGCCCTAGGGTCCATTTGTGTAGGAACCAAACTTTCCCCAGATCCTTGGGGATCCTAAAATAGAACTCCAAGGAAGCCAGATAGTCATACACTCCCTTAAAAGTAACCATCCCTGGGGCAGCTAGGTGGCGCAGTGGATAGAGCACCAGCTCTGAAGTCAGGAGGACTTCCGAGTTTAAATCTGGTCTCAGACACTTAATATTCCCTAGCTGTGTGACCCTGGGCAAGTCACTCAACCCCAATTGCCTCAGCAAAAAAAAAAAAAAAAAAAAAGTAACCATCCCATATTGCCCAGCCATTCTCATCAGCTGCATCCAAACAAGGCCCAGAGCTAATTCATTTTTAAAGCCTTAGTGTTTTCTCAGGACTTGAGTGATCAGAAGATTGTTGGGGAAGAAATATTAAAGGCAAAATGCAAAGTGAGCTTACAAGAGAATGTGGGAACCCTGGGGGTGCAACCTACCTTCCTCGGCAGAGTACACAATGGTGGTGAGGCTCTCAGGTCCCTCTCCTTGGCGGTTGTACCCCCGGATTTTCACTTCAAAGGGTGTGTAGGGCCGGACACTCTCATTACGATAAACAAAGTGTAGAGCATCAGCGTGGGAGACCTTGGCCTTCTGCCAGTCTGAGCTTCCCTGTCTACGGAAGGACAGCAGGTAGCCAAAGCCTTCTCCATTCTGGTATTCCCGTAACATGGGCTGCAGAGACGATAAGAGCATGGAGTTAGGGGGCACAGGACTTCACAGGGAATTGGGGGCAAAACCTGATCCTGTGCATTGCTGCCTATTGTTACTTGGGCTTTCTATCTCCGAGACTCAGTTTCTTCATCTATAAAAGTAAGAGGTTAGATGATGTCTTTGGTCTCTTCCAATTCTAAATCCAATAATTTTAAGTCATGTCCCCATTTCCAGTTATCTCTCAGGATTATTTATATGACTTACATGTCTAGGATGGACAAGACCAAAGACACTGACCAAGAGCTCTGTTGCAATGGCAGAGTATAAAAGCATAAAGTATAAAAATATGTTTGCTGTCTAGCCTTTAGCTGTTACTTGGCTTTCCCTAGAGTTCTCCCTCCTCTCTTCTGAACTCTTTGAACCTACCTCTCATGTCTCCCAAAATTCTGCTGAAATAAGGAGAAGAGGAGGTCAAAGTGCACTATTAACTGGTTCTGTCTTCACAAAGACTCAAGTTCAAATCCTGCCTCTGATACTTACTAGCTGTGTGATCCTGAGCAAGTCACTTAGCCTCTGTCTGCTTCAGTTTATTCGTTTGCAAAATGAGAGAGGGTTGGATTCAATGACGTCTAAGATTCCTACCAGCTCTACATCTGTGACCTATGAGCAGGACTTATTCCTAAAGCCAAGGTCTCTCTTCTGCTCACCGTCCAGTTGATGATGAGTTCACCAGGGGCACCGCCTCCTCCACTGAGTCCTGAGGGTGCTACCGTGGGAGCTAGAGGGAATATTAGGAGACATAAATATGACCTATTAATAACACACCACTTTCTGAACAGTCATATTGAGGAAATCACATAGAGCCACCCTTATAGGGTCACAATCTCTTATGAGGTCTCGTAACTGAATGTAAGGGTCACAAAATGATGATTTATTTTCAGTAAATGTTTGATTTGTATATCAATTTTATATACCTATATACTCGGGAGTCACGTAAAAAATTCTTGATTGAAAAAGAGTCATGAGTTGAAAAAGTTTAAGAAGTCCTGGTATAGAATTCTTAGAGTTCTATAGATAGAATCAATTACTGTTATTAGTGGGCAAAGAAGGAACAAAGGATCTCTACCTGAGCCCTCTGAGATCCAGCTAGACAAATTCTTTGTGTTTCCCTAAGTGGCAGAGGCCAACTAGAGAATTACCTCTAAGCTAACAAAGAAGAGAGAATAATTTAAATGGAAGTTAAGTTAAGCAAACAAACAAGAAAAAACCATTTAGTTTTGGTCCTAGAGTACATTATTATTATTTTTTCTCTTGACAGCTGTTTTCCTTTCCTCCTTTTCTTCTGCTTGGACCAATGAATTTTTATTTGTATCTTTTGGTTTTAGATCACGTACATTTCTCAGTATATCCCTTTCCTTTCCCTCCCAAGAGTCATTTCTTATAAATGTATAACCGTGAGGGTTGAGTCCATCAATCAAGTTATTCTACCCCATCCCATGTGGGATCTTGTTTTGCTGGACAATGCATATTTGTTACAAGTATTTCATTTTCATTTTATTTTTCAAAGGCGGGAGGGAGAAAACATTGATTTTTGTAAATAATTTAAAAAAAAGAAAAGAAAATCATTCCCAAATCCCCCAGGGTTGACCTCAGACGCTTGATGGAACAAGCACCTGAGCTCAAGGCACCTCCCTGTAGTTGTAATAGTGAATAAAAAAGACTCAGAAAAAAAGCAGAGGGGAAAGATCAACAAAACTAATTAACACAATGAAAATGTTCAATGTAGTGTACTATACTACCAATCTCCATCCCTTCTCAAAAAAGAAGGGAGGGTGTTTCCCTCCCCATCTTGCCTAGGCTGATATTAAAATGAGACAATTTCCTGAGCTCATCATCCTGAGCTATCAGGGAGCAGAGAGCAGGGGGAAGATAGATGCAATATAAAACCTGTGTTTTAGGACAATGATTTTGGTATCTGTATAAAGGATGAATTGGAATGGAAAGATAACTGAAGCAGGGAAACCTATTAGAAGTCTTTTGCAGTGTGCAGGTGAGAGTTAATGAGGGATTGAGTTAGTGTGGTAACTGTGTGGGTGGGTAAAAAGAAATGGGCAGGTTTGAGAGATATGGCGAAGACAGAATTAGCTATATTTGATAGTGATTGCATACATTGGGTAAAGGAAGAGAGAAGAGTTGAGTCGATTCCTAGGTTGCAGGAGTAGTCTGTTGAAGGTAGAAATGGCAATATAAGATAGGGTGGAGGAGCCCAGGACTAAAATGTTTCTGCAGATAAATCACGAAGTGGAAGATTAACATTATAGGGAAAGCTGGTAGAAGAGCTGGAGGGAGAAGTGAATGAAGGCTGAGAGATGGAAGTCTGCGAAATCAAATTGTGCAGGATATGGAATGGATGAGCACCAACTGGCTCACCAAGTTCTGGACCACCTCCTCAAAACCTGAAAGCAGTCAACTAAGGATCAATGAAAGGAAGTCTTGCTTCTAGGTGGCAACTGAAAATGGTAGTACAAGATCAAATGGGAAGATGTTTCAAAACACAGACAACCACAGAATTTCAGAGATGGAAATGATCTCAGTGGCTATGTGCTTCACTGTATACATAAACCAAGATCCTCTCTATAGCATATCCCTATCTCTCCCAGTCCCTAAAAAGGTCACTTAGCCTCCCCTTGAAGATTTCACCAGTGAGAAGAAATCCAGGACCTCCCCCACCAGGCAGCTTATTTTCCCTTTGGGTGGCTCCAATTTTTAGGAAGATATCTCTTATAGGAAGCAAAACTTTGTTTTGCAACTGAATGAAATTTGAGAGTTTGAGAATTAGAAAAGATCTCAGCAACCATATAGGCTAGCCCAAACACAAAAGTAATCTCTAATGTAACCTATAGAACCTATGTAACCATCCAGCCTCTATCTTTTTGTTTTAATTCTGTCCTATAGGGCCACAAAAAATAAGTTGAGTCTCTTCTATATAAGAACCCTTCAAAAATGTGATAATAGCTATCTTTTTGTTCCTATACTCTGTCTGTCTATCTGTCTGTCTGTCTGTCTGTCTCTCTCTCTCACACACACACATTTAGGAAAGACAGAGATAGGAGAGACATAGCTATTTTCAAGTATTCAAAGGTCCATGGCATGAAATACTAATATGATAATAATAGTGATTTAAGCATTTACACAGTAATTCAAGATTTGCAAAGTATTCTACAAATATATTGCATCTGGAAGGAGGATTATTCTTGTTTCAAATAACTAAGAGCAAAGGATGGAAATGACAGTGGGGTAGATATCTATGAGGTAAAGAAAAATGTGAGAAAATATAATAAAGAAAAAATTCTTAATAACTAGAGCCATCTTGGATGGAGGATGGATTCCCCATCACTGGAGGTCTTTCATGCAGAGATGGAATGACTACTTGTCATTCTTTCCTACCTAAGAGCTCCCTTTCAATGCTGAGATTCTATGACATTCCTTCTGTGAATATAGTTGGTAAAGAGTGATGGTGGGGGTGGAGGGAATGGTATGATTCTTTATTAAAACATTCTTCTTGGACATTAGCTATCTGAGTGGTGAGAAATAGAAAAGGGAGATAGTCTAACCTCCCTCTTCCATCAATTTATCTCAATGTCCCTAAGCTCCCCCCAATATTAATGAATCAAAGAATCCAGTGGGAGGAATCCTCATAGATCATTTAGGTCATCAGATCTTCCCACCATGACAGGCAAGCCCTTCAGTGATCTCCTCTTTAAATCTACATCCCAAGAGTCCTAACTCTTATCCAGGGCTTTTTCCTTTTCACCCCCTCCCCTACTGGAGTGCCAATGTTTCTGTCTCCACCCTCATACTTCTTGCCAAAATGTTCAAACCCCAAACCTGATTCCTTAGTCCGGATTTTACTAGAAGGTCCACTGGGCTCTCCTGTGCCTAGGATGTTGCTGGCAAGGACCCGGAACTCATAGTCCATCCAGGGGGTGAGACCCAGAACCTGGGCAGTCTCTGCATTCCCCTCAATATTGGCAGGATCTGTAAGGCAAGCAAACCACAACATTCTAGCTATCCAACATTCTCTGAATATAAGGTAGTATGATTTAGTGAAAAGATCATTGGACCAGGAATAAAGAGATTTACGTTCTAGTCTCTGCTTTGCCACAAGTAATGAAAATAATATCAATGATGAATTATGTTGATAAGAATTATAATAATTAACCTTAATTATCAATAAATAGCTGGAATTTATATAGTGCTTTAAGATGTCCAAAACATTTTACACATCTTATCTCATTTGATGAAGGCTGTGTCAATAGTGTAAAGGAGAGGCAGGAGTGAGATGACTTAGAAATAAAAGTAAAATAATTTTTTTTAAGATATTGGAAATATGCTGGTAAATGTTTTACAATCAGTTCTCCAAAAAAAGGCTTTAACTATGACACATTTGAAGTTTAATCTGTATTGTGAACATTTTTTCCATCACTTTTTTATTAAATTTATTTTATTTGAAAAATAGAGTAAGAAAAAAAACAGAAAAGGAATACAAAACAAAATAAAGCAAAACACAAGAAACATTGTCATGTGCCCAGAAGAACATCAGAGAGGATTCAAAATATATAAAAACAAATTGCCAGATCAAGAAACTATATAAATATATATATGGAAGTAGAAGAAAGTATATTCATGAATGTTCACTTTTTCTTTACTTCCTTGTAATACATCACTTAAGTCTAGACAGCAAAACAATAAATCGAGACCCAGTTTGAAACATTTGCCAATTTTGGGATGTAAATGCTCGAACTTGTCAGTTGGCTGTTGAGTATTCAAAATGGCTCCAGTATACTCCAGTTGAATTAATCCTCATAAAAATCCTAAGAGGTAGATGCCATTATTATTTACATTTTACAGATGAAGAAATGGAGGCTGAGAGGATCTGAGAGTTAGTGACTGAGGTGGGAATTCAAATTCAGATCTTTCTGACTTCCAAGTCTGACACTCTATCCACTATGTCACCCATCCCCCTAACTTGCTGTGTGAAATTGGATCTCATTTTGCTTTTCTGGTTCTCACTTTCCTCCTCTCTAAAAGGAGGACATTGTAGTAGATAATTTCTGAGGTTCCTTCTGGCACCAACATTCTAGATGTCTATAGTTCTAGGTGCCAATGTTCTAGGTGTCTGCTCTGAAACTTTCCAGGTGTGTATTTTGGTTCACAACAGTTTCCCATTTGAGGTATACTCCTTTCCTTCTGTTCCCTATTTCTCCAAATCTTATTCATCCTTTAAGGCCCAGCTTAAATACTGCTTCTTTCATGAAATCTTCCTTGATTTCCTCCATGAGGATGTGATGGCTCTCTTTTGGAAGTTTCATAGCATTCTATTTATAGACACCATGGTATGGTGGAGAACTCAAGGTTTTAGGTTATATCTAGTCTAATCTATTCATTTTACAAATGAGGAAACTGAGGCTCAAAGATATAAAGTAGATTTTAGTTTTGCTTCTGCTACTTATGGACTTGGACAAACAGCTTTTTCTCTCTGTACCTGAGTATAACCTCATCTGATCCGCAAAATGGGAATAATGATATCTGCAATCAGTCTATCTTTAAAGGATGGCTGAAAGATAAATAAATAATATTTATGTGGAAAAGTGATAATTACGATCATAGAATTTAACACAAA
Source organism: Myrmecobius fasciatus (assembly GCA_023553655.1). Classification (NCBI taxonomy): domain Eukaryota; kingdom Metazoa; phylum Chordata; class Mammalia; order Dasyuromorphia; family Myrmecobiidae; genus Myrmecobius; species Myrmecobius fasciatus. Next base: position 17,810 of record JAJPUD010016510.1, read on the forward strand.
CTGCTAAAGGAGGAAGGAAGAAGAAAAAGGGGAGGAGGAATAAAAGGAGGGGGAGGAAGAGAAGAAAGAGAAGGGGAGAAGAGCTAAGGGAAGAGGGAGAGATAGGGATAGTGCCATTTTCACTAAGTTCCTGAGGGCATAAACTGTGTTTTATTTACCTTTACATCTCCCTCAGCACCTTTTACAAGTTATTGCACGTGCTAGGTATTCAATAAGTGTTTAATGAATGAATAGACGGACTTGATGAATACTGTGATGGAAGATGGCAGGGAAAGGGCTGCTAGATGGAGCTCTTAGAAGCTCATTTCCAGTATGATTAGCTCAGGTGAGGAAGCCCGAGAGATACTCACTGGTTCGGACCTGCTTCCACTTCCCATCAGGCAGGGCTCGGGCTTGGAGGGTGTACTTGGCGATCGGGCTATGGTTGTCAAAGCCTCGGCTCCAAGTCAGTTGGACAGTGGTGTTGCTGATGTCCCTCACCACCACTCCACCAGGAGGACCTGGTGGACCTGGCATGGAATTGGAAGAAGATTAGGCTTAAAGATTCAGACCCTAGGCTGATTCAGGAGCCAGTCTTGAAGAAGTGCAATACCTTGATGAGTCATCCCTATTAGGGTGTTTTAACAAGGGGTGTTTAGGAAGAAGGAAGCAGTCAGTGTGTGTTTGTGTTGTGTGGTGGGTACATACTCCAGAACTAAAACAAAAGCCTAAAAGGGACTTAGGGAAGTCCAGCCAGGATACAGGACTGCACATAGGATTAGAGGCAATTTGTCTCTGTAAGCCTTAACTCCTTAACAAAGTTAGTTGTTTGTTTGTTTTTTTTGTTGTTGTTGTTGTTGTTGTTTTAATTGTGGCCCCTGAAAAACCAGCCTCCTTTATGGGCCATATAAAAAGTAGCAGGAAACACTATTTTTGAGACTCATCAGGAGACTTGGGTAAGAATTGGTGGAAAGAGGAGTGGAGATGGTAGCAGGGAGCTGGCTCTGAGGGACAGCCAGATCCAAGGGTCAGTCACCTCGGACCAGGAGGGTCGCAGTCTCTGATGTGCTGTCTACTACAGTCTGGGCCATACATGTATACTTTCCGCCATGGCGCAGCTGGGCATTCAGGATTGTCAGGTCCCCAATAGTTTCCTTCTGCACAGAGGGGAGACAGGGAAAAAATTAAGGTCAGAGGATGGAGTTTAAAGGTGGAGGGAGTTCTGGGCTAAGAGGCAGGATGCGTGTGCTTGATTTTTAGCCCAGTGCCTTAAGTGACCCTGGGAAAAGCTCATGAATCTCTGCAGGACTCAGCTTCCCCATTGTGCTTAATGAAGAGATCCATAGTAGGATAAACTGAAGTAACATATAGGAAAATATTTAGGACTGCAATTTCTTAAAAAATATATATATATATGGATATATATATATAGATATAGATAGATGGATATTTATATATCTCTCTCTATATATTTTCCATTTGTTCACTCTATAGGGAGAAAAAAACCATACAGTTTTATGGTGATGCAGAAAATCCCTAACTACAGATAACCAAAATAAGTATTTTGATTAGTCATTAGACTAATGGGGACAGGGGCCGACACACGGTAGCAGCTAGAATGTCCTTCCTGTTTCTATTTAGTCAGAGTTGTATTAAAAAATGAATCAATGTTGCCTGGTACTGAGAAAATAGATCTAAAAGCATGCTGGGTGGAAGGAAGATTTGGTATTTGATACGAAGAATCCACAGACTGTTTCATTCACTAGCAGAGCCTCAAGAAATGGCTTTTCTTTTCTTTTTTTTTTAAATGGTTTATCTATTTATTTTGTTTTTTAAAATAAAATCAGCTCCTAGTTTTATTTATTAGTTCAATGGTTTTCTTTTTTTTAAATGTTTATTTGAAAAATAGAAAAAAGAAAAACACAAAAGGAAAACAAAATGGAACAGAACAGAACACTGTCATGTGCCCAGCAGAACATCAGGGATAGAAATTCCCTTTTTTCAATAGCTCACAATAATCCTGTGAGGAAGGTAATAAAAATATTATTAACCCTTTTTTAGAGATGAGGAAATTGAAACCAGAAATTAAGTGATATACCCATGTCATGCTGTCAGAACCTGGATTCGAATCTAGCCAATCAGGGAACTGAGAGGTGAGAACAAGGATCAGGGGTTAGCCTTTCCTTGATCCCTGGTCTTGTCAGTAGTGGGAAGGGGTCATTGAGAATGGCACTTAGCCTCAGGACTCACCAAGCTGGCTCTCCGGTAGTGGCCGCCAGATTTATCAAAGTCAATGGGGAAGCCATCTAGAGCCCAGGTGAAGGTGAGGTCCATGGTAGGGTCATGGGAGGCATGGCACTGCAGAGTCAGGTTCTCACCCAGGTTGATGTCAGCGCTGGATGGTGCCAGGGTGATCTTGGTGGCATCTGACAAGGGGAGTGGGGGGTAGGGGATGCCCAGGCAGAATGGAGTGAGAACATGGCTTAATCTGCATTAGTGGGGTGGCCTGGGAACAGGGCAAGGTAGGAGAATGTGCCATCAGCCCCAGCAATGGGACTGTTATGAATTGGTACTCTTGCTTCACACAGCTTGGGAAATCAGGGTTTGGACTTGGGACAGGGTCAAACATAACCCCTGGGTCAGCCCTAAACCACCCCAGAAAGACATAAAACCAAGGACAGAAACTGGAAATAGAACTGGATGAAAAGGTGACACCTGATGGTAGCTGTTCCAACTTATGTTGGTGCCTTATAATGTTTATTGAAATGAATTGAATCATTAAGGTTAACAGTAGCAGGATTGTCCCTCCTTCCTGACTTTCATTGTAGTCCCTACCTCGAACAGAAAGGATGCCAGTGCTGTTGGCTTTGCCCATGAAATTCTCTGCAAAGCAGGTGTATTTCCCTTCATCTGATCGACTGATGTTCCGAAGAATCAAAGTACCATCTGGGGTGATGGTCACTCTGCATCAGAGAAAGAATGAAGAGGGCTAGAGATTGGCCATTCTAAGGATGTCCTAGGCTTGAAAGGAGTAGGACTTGCTCCTGAGAACAGGGAGGAGGAAAAAAGATAAGGAGGCTGAGGAGGAAGAGGAGGTGTGAAGTAGGAAGAAGATGTGGGAGAAGAAGAACTGGGGTGAAGGAAGAGGAGAAGGAACGGTCCAGAAGGCTCATACCTGCTACTGTTGACTAAGATTTCGGTCCCTTTGCTCCACAGCACAATGGACTTTGGTGCTGACCTGGGCTGACATGGAATGATAACTTCTCCCCCTCGAGCAGCTGGGATCAGACGCCTCACTGGATTCAGCCGGAAATCAGGAGCAAAGGCTGAAAAAAAAGGAATTTTAACAATGAGAACTCCCATAGACACATTACTTAGATCGGGTAATTCAATTCAATTCATTTCCTAATATAAGAACAAACATCTTAAAGCTCTCCAAAGTGGGATGTGCTGCCTTGGAAGAAGCTTCCTGTCACTTGCTGGGAATGCTTCCCAGTCAGGTAAAGATTAGACCACATGACTTCTCAAGGGGTCTTTGCAAACTCTAAGATTTGTTATGTCCAATGCAGTCATTACTCATTGCTAGAGGGGATTTCAAAGAAAGGAGAGATCATTGTTGCCTTGGGTGATCAGGGAAGACTTTATGGAGGTGGAAGGCTTCTTAAACTTTTCCCACTTGTGATCCCTTTTCACCCAAGAAACTTTTATGTGATCCAGGATATTGTATATCCTGGATCACATAATATGTATATGTATATATATATATATAAACACACACATATATATGTATACACACATACATGTATATATAATATATACATTATATATAAAGGTATAAAAGGAAATAAAAAGGAGAAAGAGAAACAAATTTGAAGCTCAAAATTTTACAAAGATGAATGTTGAAAACTATCTTTACATGAAAATGGATAAAAACAAAATACAAATGGATAAAGATAAAATACTATTAAGTAAAAAAAAGAAATCTATTTCCTTAACATTCTTATTTTATTTTCCATCTTATTTAAAAAATTTATCCACTCAGAAGTGGCAAAATTTAACAAATGATCAGTATTTATATGTATTTAATAAATCTAAATCCATTTTGTGAAATCACAACTCCTAAAGTCCTAGCCCCTCCCTTATGCTGCCTGTACAATTGTAGAAAAATTATTGAACTTTGACTGGATTGTGAAATATCAAGTGGAAGTAATAAGATTGAGAGATTGCAATTTTTACCTTGTACTGCCAGTTCAGCACTAGCATAGATGGTTCCATGCTTGTTTTCTGCTACACACTGGTACATGCCAGAGTCTTCTAGGACCAGCTTGGAGAATTTCAGGTCCCCACCAGAAATCTCCACACGGTTCTGTGTTTGGATTGGAGAAGAGACAGGAGTGAAAAAGGACATAGTCAGACCCATAAAAGAACCAGAGTAAGAGACCAGGGACAAAGATCCTCATGAAAGTTTTTTTTTCCCCAAAACCATTGATGTAAATCATTGGGAGATAGCTTCAGGCACTATTTTTAGGTCAGTCTGGTTAGTTTAGGCTTTATGGAATCAAAGCATAAAGTTTAAAATTAGAAAGATAATTCAACTCCTTCATTTTTCAGATGAAGAAACTGAGACCCATAGAGATAAAATGGACCACTAGGATCCACAGAGCTACTTAATGGAAAGACTTGAAGTAGAACCATAGTTTCCAAGCTGGGCTCTTTCTACTACACTTCAGGATAGGCCTCTTTGACCATTTACTTGCTCATGGCTCATGCTCATTAGCCAGCCTGAGGGAGTGGGCCAGTAACTATGTGCCAGGAAAACTCTGAAGCCTGAAGGACATAATCTTGATTTCCACCCAACCACTCACTTTGACAGGATTTAACCCTCTTAGCATGTGGGATTGCTTTGAATGTATCTCAGGGAGATGTCCCCTGCTCTTCAGAGCCAAACTACCTACCTACCTCTAAAGCAATTGTACCTGGGAGGACAGGGGATCCCCATTCCGAAGCCACCGAATGGTGGGCCTTGGCTTGCCAGCAGCTGCACAACCCCAGCGCAGATTGGAGCCAATGTCGGCTTCGGTGTCTGAGATGACTTTGAGCCACTCAGGCTGAGCTGTGGGAGAGAGAAATGAGTGAGTGGAAGAGAAAGAGAGAGAGAAAGAGACAGAGACAGAGACAGAGAGAGACAGAGAAACAGAGACAGTCAGACAGACAGACACACACACACACAGAGCACTTTGTGGGGCTACTTTGGTGCTGTAGTGCCCAAACTTGACAGCAGAGGGTACCAGAAGGATATTTAGAGATTAAAATGCAGACTGCAGGGGGAAGGAGGAAATAAGTATTTTTAGAATTGGTATTTAGTAGTTGTATCCATAATAAAAAAAATCAATTGTAATCATTGGGATCTAGTCTATGATTTCACTGCTATAAGGAACTCCTTGGTGAAGAAAGTCCTTCTAGGTTGGTACCTCCTCTGAAACTTAGGGTTTTATAAGTTTATAGAAGTGCTTTGAGCAGGTATTGAGGACATCAGTCAACAACATCTATTAACCACTTCCTCTATGCCAGGAACTAGCATTGAGAAGTTAAATGACCTGTCCAGGGTCATGTTAGGGGTATATGTCAGGGGTAGGGCTTGAACTCCCATCTTCTTGGCTTCAAGGCTAAGCTTTCCACCCACTGACTCTCCCTGCCTCTACAATTATAATAATAGCTGACATTTATACTAGCTAATGACTTGCAAAGCCCTATTTACACACCACAATTTGTAACAATTCTGCAAAGATGCTGTTATTTTCCTGACTTGGAGCCCTACTGTGAGTGCTTTGTGAGCTCCTTTCTGTGATGTATCAGCTGATGAGACAAGCCTTCTGTAGAGACCTCTCCTCAACCATGGCCCCATCCCCATAACCCTGAGCATGGACCACTTCGGGATGAATGGAACAAATCAGCAGCCTTTGAACTGTAGTTGGATATCTGAGACTCCTGAGGAAGAAGTCTGCTCCTGGCCCCTTACCCTGCACAATGATCCGGCCTTTGGCAGTGTCCCGGCCTTTGGAGTTCTCCGCTTCACACTCATAGGTGCCCTCATCCTCAAAGCTGACACTGGGGATCTGCAGGGTGGGCTCGGCAGTGGCCCACTGTGGGGGCAGTGAGTCATCCAGTTTTCTCCACTTGATCCGAGGGACTGGGCTGGTAGGAGGAGAGAGGGTGGGAGGAGAGGAAATGCCCAGACTAGGAACTAGACTGAGCTAGAGCACAGAACTTTTTCTCCTCCTCTCTGCACCCAAATCCCTCCCCCTGTACTCAGATCCTCAGTAAGGTTGGATGTGGAACCTGGGACCTAGGATTGGATTGGAGGAAGAAATCCCTTAGGCTAGAGAAATGGGAGGACAAAGATGCTGAGCTTGGCTGGGGCTCAGGAGAGAACAGGATGCAGGAGAAGGGAGGGCACAGCAAGACCTCTCTCTTATTCCCTCCATCCAGCAGGTACAAGAAGCAGAAAGGGAAGGGCTAGGAGGCAATGCTTCAGTGCATAAGCTGCCTCTCTTCCTTTTTCTTTCCCCTCTCTTCTGTCCTAGGTCCTGACCATGGATCAGAGAAAGTCTTAGTCAAAGGTAATTTTGTAAACTTGCCTCCATTGCCACACTCCAACCCATGCTCAGTTCCCCTTCCCTTCCATGATGTTCCCCATCCACAACTCTACTTTAAGGCATGTTTTCTTTTTCTCTGACTCCTGTCCCTCATCATCTTGTCCTTCAGGGCCCTGATCTCTCGCTTTCCAGGATGACACTAGCTAACAGAGGGACTAAGGTGTCACTGAGTACTAATAGCTTATAAAAGATGGATACAAAGAATAAAGAAATTAGCCTGAACCCTAAGGGCTGGAGGGAAGGGGGCTTTGGTCAGCAAACTCCATTCCTCTTTGCCATTACTCACTTCCCAAAAGCAAAGCACTCCAGGGTGACCTGCTGTCCAACCAGTGCATAGGTCTCCAAGGGGAATCTGGCCTTGATGCTTGGTGAAGATGGACGGGAGTCTAGAGGGAGAAGCCATGCAAATGAGATGCAAATGAGCCCATGAACCAACAGCTTTGGATCTTAGTGCTTAGAAACCAGGCTGAAAGGATTGTTTATTATTATTATCACCATTATCAATAATAATAATAACAACTAGAGTTTATAAAGGGTTTTATTCTGTACAAAAAACTTTTCATATATTATTATTTTTTTTTGCTTAGGCAATTGGGGTTAAGTGACTTGCCCAGGGTCACACAGCTAGGAAGTGTCTAAGACCAGATTTGAACTCAGGTCCTCCTGACTTCAGAGCTGGTGCTCTAACCACTGTACCACCTAGCTGCCCCTCATATATTATTTCATTTGTTCTTCTGTGTGAGAGTGGGGGGAAGAGTAGAGTGTGTGACCTACTTTAACTCCCAGGCAAGTTAGGTAGCTTTCTAGAGGGAGTCAAGGACTCTATTCAGAGACTTTTCCTACTCTCTCTGCCTAGGTCTGAATTCCCCCAGAGGGCAGTCAGACACTGACAAAGGTATTGGGAGGAACTTGTTTTCTGGGTATTAGCAGAGGAAAGAGAGAGCTGCAGGCAGAGGCCAGACCAGGTCAAGTGGATGATTAGTCTGCTCTGGAGAGTCTCCTTTCCATGCTCAGTAGTTTCTCCCTGCCCCTCCCCCAACCCATCTTCTCCCACATGTGCCAGGTTCCCTGAGCCTGACCTTCTGCAGCCAGGTTGAGTTGGGCAAACTTGCTAAAGACACTCTTGGTTATGAAGTCCATGTGGCTGGTGGCCAGGCAGGAGTAGTTGCCCAGGTCAGAGGCATTTGTCCGGGCGATGTACAGGTTTCCCGTTGTCTGGGACACAAAGTGCCGCCCATCAGTTGGGATGAAATTAGGGAACTCATTGAGAAGCCAGCGGTAGGATAGACCTGAGGTGGGGAGATAGGGAGGGAGTTGTACCTCCTGACACACCTAAGGGGCCTCTCTGAACACACAACATATAACACCTGGGTAGGGGAGAGGGGATATGAGGACAAGATTCATTTAATTATTACTCTCGAGTTTTCAGTCAGTCCTTCAAAGAGAGGCTGTATTCAACAATTCAATTCATTTTAACTTGTCTATGTCAATGGGAGCTGTTCTAGGTGCTGAAACCATAGATTTCTAGATTTGATCTGGAAGGACACTATGGGTTGTTTTTATAGATAAGGAACTAAAGACCAGAGAGGAGAAAAATAACTTGTTCAATTCCATATAGTAAGTAATAGACCAGGATTGAAACCTAGCTTCTCTGATGTCAAATTCGGCATTGCTTAATACTGTCTCCAGAATAAAAAACCAAAACAGACCCTGCTCTTAGAATACTCACATGACCAGCATAATGAACAGTGGAAGCAAAGATACATTGTAGGAGACCACAATGTGTGTTGGATAATGATACAAAATAAGGAAAAGGAAAGGAATAAGCATGTATTAAATGCCTATTATGTGTCAGGCATTCTGCTAAGTGCTTTATGGATACTATTTTGCTTGACCCTCACAACAATCCCGGCATGTAGGTGCCGTTATTAACCCCATTTTACTGAGGCAGAGGTTAAGTGATTTAAGTCATCCTGATGCTAAGTCCAGCCTTTACCTCTCTATACACCTCCTGCTACACTGAATCCTAAGTGGGCAAGTCAGGTTACTGACTAGGTCACAAGAAGGCTTCTTAGAGAGGGTAGCATTTGATTATCATTCACAGGCAAGGCAGGATGAGGGAACACTCTGGGCATAGGGCATAGTATGAGCAAAGGCAGAGAGGTGAAAAACTAGTGTGCTAGCCAGTGGCGATGGTAGCAGTTGTGGTGGCAGTGGTAATGATAGCAGTGGTGGTGGCGGTGGCGGTGATACAGAAAGTTGCCAAGTTTGGTTGGAGTATAGGGTTTATGGAGGGAAATAATGAGAGATATAAATGGAAGGGTAGGGTGAAACCCAATTATGGAAGGTCAGTTTATGGAGAAGATATGGTTATTGATAATTATAGCTGACATTTATATGTGTTTTTCATATATTGCTTTATTTGATCCTCATAACAACCTTGTGAGGTAGATATTATTGTCCCCATTTTATAGATGAAGAAACAGGCTTAGAGGGAATTAAGGGCAAGTGACAGGATTCAAACCCAGTTTTCCCTATCTCTAAGGCTAGAGATCTACCCTCTGTACCACATCATGGAGTACTAGAATATGCTCCCAAGAGAAAAGCCTGAGCTTCTGCCACTTCTTCCCTTCTCCTAAAATACACTCTTTCCAAGGATATTGGCCAATGCACTAGGGTTTCAACAGTGTATCTGGTTTTATTTGTCTCAGGCCTGAATGACTGGATGACTCACCTGGATAGTGGGCAGGTGGGTTGCAGGGCAACATTACCCCCCATCCCTCATGGGTTTTCACAGGATCTCTTTCCTCCTTGGAGAATTCCTGTAAAACTAGAAGACAACATGGGGGGGGGGTCGTTACCATTTTTTAGTGACCCAGACCTCAGGGTCTCTGAGGTAATCAGTCCCTGTCAGTGCTCAAAATGGAAGGCTGTTGGGTACAGTAGAAAAAATACTGCTATTTATTATTTTCAAGTATTAATTGATTTCATTAAATGTTCTCCAATTTCATGTAAATATTTTAAAATATTCATTTTTTAAAAAACAAATCTTGAGTTCCAAATTCAAGATGCTGTTATTTAGAGTCAGAGGACTTGAATAGAAATCCCAGCTCTGTCACCACCTATGTGACACCAAGTATTTTTGGTCCCTCTTTATTTTTCCCTTTTAAGACTTTCCAGAGAAAAAGATACTAATTTATACTAACATGTTAGTGACTCAATATTTTACTCTTTCCAGGAGATAAGTTGACCTCATTCCCCATTTAGTAAAATTAGTGGAGAGAAGAATGTTCCCTGTGCCTGAAGCTAGTTCAGACTTGAACTCCATTCTGTGTTTTCTCACCTATAGGTGATGGAGGTGGGATGGGAATGGGGAGGGGGAGGAGGTAGGAAAGGGAGAATAATTTGAATAGATTGGGCATCAAAGAGAAGATAATACTTAGTCCCAAGGACACAGTCATACTTAATAATAGCTAGCTTTTGCAAAATACTTTTAAGGTTTGCAAATATCTTTACATATATCATCTCATTTTATCCTCATGACAATGTTGTGCTAGGTACTATTATTACCCGCATTTTACAGATGAAGAAACCGAGGCTGGGAGAGATTTATCAACTTGCTCAGTATCACATTTCTAGCCTCAAAACAAGATTTAAGCTCTGATCTTCTGATTCTAAGTTTAAATGTTCTATTCTCCTGAAGGTGATATTTTGGGGCTCTCTGGCCTTCATCTCATGCCCTTTAGAACTGATTCTACCAACAAGTAAGGTTGGTCCTAATGAGCACAATTCATCCCAAAGTAACACCATGCTCACATCACCTCTCTGAGGACATAAGGTCTCCTTGTATCCCTTAGTCTATAAGACTTACAGCCAAAGCGGAGAACAGCCTCTCTGCTGACCACGGTGCCCACTGGGTTGGTGGCCAGGCACTGGTACACACCAGCATCCCTGGCCTTGGTGGGATTCATGATGACCAGGTTGCCTCCAACAAGCTGATAATGGGGATCCTGCTCCAGCTTCATCTCAGTGCCATTCATCTTCCATCTATTGATAATGGAGAAGAGAAAGGATGGGTGCCTAGTTTTGTGTCATGGATCATTTTGGGTCTGGGGAACAGGCTGGTTCTGGAGGAGTCTCCAAGGGGTTCTGTAACTTGGACTTAGACCAACTCTTATGCATGGTCTGAGATTGTTTTTAAGGAATGAAGTCTCCATTGTCTGGATCTAACCCTGACCCAAACCCAGGAAACAGGGTCTCACCTATATGTGGCTGGAGGGCTTGCCCGGGCACGGCAGGCCAGGGCTATCTTCTCTTCTGATGATTCCTCAGGGAATAAGGAGCTGACAGGCTGGTCCTCAAAGATAGGCCCAAAAATGGCAGGAGAGCCCTGGGCTGGATTCCAAGCTGGAAAGGTGGAATAGTAATCACAGAGACTTAGGAGGGGAGCCAAAACTCATTTCTCCAAATGAGGTTAGCCTGGTCTGAGAGAGGCAGATTTTGGTTCTCCCTAAAGAAGAGCTTCCTAGCAAGAGGGGTTGTCTAAAAGTAGAATGAGCTGCCCCCCAGAATTCCTGGAGATTTTCAAAGGAACCTGCTTGACCATTTGTCAGGGATCATAGGATCGCCAATCTTGAGTGGTCCTGAGAGACCAACCTTCCCAAAGAAGTGAAATCATTATGTAAGCAACAATAATAATCATCAGCTTATACACAAAACATAAAGAAATCACATTGCAATTACAAAAGCACTTTTCTCACTTGAATCTTATAACAATCTATGATTTAATAGCATAAGTATTTGCCATTTCCATTTTACAAATGAGGAAATTGAAGATCAGACTAATCAAGCCCCTCAAATCCTACAGCTAGCAAGGATTAAAACTTAAGTCATAATATCTCAGAATCTCAGAGTCTGAATGAGCTTCAAAGATTCTCTGCCAGTTAACTCATCCTCTCCCTGAACAAGCATCCCATCAAGCACCCTCCATGTGGCCATCCATCTTTGCTTGAAGACCACTAGACTGAGGGGAAGCCCACTCCTGCCCATTCTGCCTTTGGATGGCTCAAATCATTATCAAGATTTTCTTTACATCATATCTGCTTTGTAACTTCTATGCGTTCCCACTCTTTCCTTCCACTCTGTGGGTCCAAGCAGATTAAGCTTGAGTTTTATTCCATGTGACAAGCCTTCAAATACTTGATGACAGTTATTTGGTCCCTGTAAATCTTCTTTTTTTTTTCTAGTACCTAAAGAACTTTAGGATCATGAATAACTAAAGGCTGAATTATAGCTCTATTAACATTTAGTTACCTTACTATAGACAAATTCAAGTCAACAAACATTGATTAAGCACCTCCTTTGTGAATTTTTTACACTGGTGAAATTACAAGTTTGGACCCCCTAAAAATTTGTCAGGCATTGTGCTAAGTGCTGCGGACACAAATACAAAAATTAAATCATCCCTGCTCTTAAACAACTTATACTCTGGATGGGTGTGAATTATAACATGTATACAAGTAAATTCAAAGTGATTTCAAGAGAAAGAAACATGGGAGATCAGTTAATAGCTAACATTTATGCAGTGACTATTATGTATTGGATACAATTCTAAGTGCTTTGTGATTATTTCTTTTGATCCTCACAACAACCCTGAGAGGTGGATGCTATTATGGCTTACATTTTACATTTGAGGAAACCAAGGTAGAGGTTAAGTGCTTGCCTGGAATCACCTAGGTAGTAAGTGTCTAAGATTGGATTTGAATTCAGGCCTTCCTGACTCCAGACCCAACACTCTATCCAATTAGCCATCTAGCTGCTAATAAACATCCTCAGCTCACTTGAGCTGCTTTTGGAGGATTCTATGAAAGGAGCTAAGGATTCTATGAAAAATGAGGAGAGAGTGCCTTCCAGAAAGAAATCATTCCCTCCTTTCTCCAACTTGTGCAAAGGAATGTCGACTGGACATTGAGAAAAGGTAACAGGTTATTAAGGAAACTCCAAGTGGCACCATAGTGCACAGAGTGCTGGTTTTGAAGTCAGAGAGACTTGAATTCAAATTTATTTTTGAGATTTACTAGTTGTGTAACCCCAGGCAACAAGTTGCCTATTTAACTTCTGTCAGTCTCAGTTTTCCTAATAAAATAAGAGGGTTGGATAAAACAAGATTCCATCTACCTCTAAATCTATAATCTTATTTTTTATTAAAACTTTTTATTTGCAAAACATATGTATGGGTAGTTCTTCAACGTTGACCCTTACAAAGCTTTCTGTTACAAATTTTCCCCCCCCTAGTCCCCACCCCTCCCCTAAATCCATGATCTTATTAACAACATAAGACTAGAAAGATAGAAGAAACCAGTGTTAAATGCTAAGCAATTAAAGATAAAAATCACCTTTCCCATATATTTTTACTCTGGCTAAGTTTTGAAGATGAAGTGGAATGGTGGAAGGAATAGAAATGACCTTAAAACAGGAAACGGGAATTTTGGGGTTCAAATTCTACTTCTAGCACATACTATCTGTGTAACCCTTAGCAAATTACTCATGTCAATCTCAGAATCGAGGGCCACTACTTAAGGATCACTGCTGGCTGAAAGTTGACTTAGAAAACTATGTTCTATTATATTTTATTTTGTTAAATACTTCCCAATGACATTTTAATCTGGTTCAGTCCATAGAGTGCTGTGATTGTCTGCTTGACACTTATGTCCCATAGATTTTTCTCCCCACCCCTTTTTTAAGGAGATAAAAGGAATACTCTACCCACCGGATTCTCTAATATCACTCTCCTCCCCACCACTCCCCATACCCCCATCTCTCATTGCTTTTTTTTTTTTCTGATTCCAAGTCCATGGCTTGTTCTTTCCATGGTCATGAATATGTCTCCAATGAATGGGATATTTGCAAAATGAGAGTCAGATTTAGTTTTATAGTTTTTAGAGTTTGTTTGTTTTTTAGTTTTTATAGCTCTGGTCTTGACCTGGATGTGAAGTCAGGAAAGTATGAATTCTAATCCTTCTTTAGACACTTACTTTAGACTGCTTTAGACATACTAGTGTGGACCTGGACAAGGCACTGAATCCTTGTCTGCCTCAGTTTCCTTAATTATAAAATAGGAACAAAGTTATTGTGAAGTTCAAATGAGTTAATAGATAGAAAGTGCTTTGTAAGCCTTTAAGAACTGAGAAGTCAGAATCGACTCTTTTGAACTGCAGTGCTGGCAAAGACTTTTGAAAGTCCCTTGGATAGCAAGGAAATCAAATCAGTCAATACTTAAAAGAAATTTAATTCAAGTTATTCCTTGGAAAGTCAAATAACTGAAGCTGAAGCTTAAATACTTTGCCCATTTAAGGAGAAGATGGGACTCATTGGAAAAGCCTTTGGCGTTGGGAAAGATTGAAAACAAAAGAGGATGGAAGATGAGATGAAGAGGTAATATCATGGAAGTAATGAACATAAACTTAGATTTTGAGAGATAGCAGACGACCCATGGGGTCACAGAGTCAAGACATGACTGAACAATAAGAAAAGAAATATAAATGCAGCTATAGCAACTATTATTATTATTAATAATTTATTAAATGATAAGCAACTATTATTATTAATAATAATAATTTATTAAATTATAATAAATAAGTTACAGCTAAAAGAAAAAAAGGTTCCTCATGGAGTGGGAACAAGCAGCATCCTGAGATTGGGGAGCAGCCAACTCAGAATTGGGGAGTCCTGCCTCTTCTACATTGGGACTTTCTCCTCTCCGTATTGTTGTTTGGTTGCTTCTCTGGTGTCCGGCTCTTTGTGACCCCCTAACTCTGTATTAGTATCTTTCAAAAACAGCCATTTGCCTTTCCAGCCATCGCTGGCTTCTGGATAGGCCGGGCTGCCTCCCCCTTGTGTCAAGACCCTTTCCCTCCTCCCCTCACCCCACCATCATCAAGGGGAGAGGGGAGGTGGCTCCACTAATTGGCTCCCACCCCTCAGAGCAGCTGGTTTCAATGCCTCGATGGCTGAAGGGGGAAGGGGGATTCCTATTAACCAATTAATGCTCCCCCCCTTCCCAGCCCACATCCAGCTGTCAACCCAGCTCCAGGGGTGTGGGGCCAGGCTCCCCGCTCTCTTGCAGCTGAGACCCAGCCCTAGTCTCTTGGGGAAGAGGGGGGCAGCTGCTTAGTAGCTCTCAGAAGGAGGAAAGAGCCCCTGAAACTCCCTCCCCCAGCTCTTTCTGGGCTGTAGTGCAGGGAGATAGGACTCAATCTCCCGGGCTGGAGAGCACAGCTTAATCCCGAGTTAATGACCGTGGCCCAGGGCAGGGAAAAGGCTGCCCCAGGCCGGAGATGGGAAGAGTCATGGGGGAAAGGGGGGAGTGTGTCAGGCTGCTGAAAGCATCCTAGAATAATAACTACACTCAGTCTCCAAGGATCGTGGGGAGGGGGTCAATGCTTATGCTTATTAAAAGGGTTGGGTTGGGGGAGGAGAGGGAAAGCAGGGATGCTTCAGTTTATGCAATATCTTATTCATTTATGATGAAATATCTCATGCACACTCAGACACCCAATATAGTGACACTCACAGAAAACACACATTTATATAAGCTGCACAATACCCTCTCACAATCACTGTACACAAACACTCATGTATACATGTGTAATGACACATGAACACACATTTATTTCCAAATTCCCATGAACATCATGAGTTGTGATTTCATCCCTGTGACAGCTTCTTTCACTTACTCAGGCAGATCACAAACCAAATACAAATGAACAGGTAAAGCTTAGAAGACAGAGAAAAGACATCAGAACAGAATACAAGCTGTGAATACACCTCCTGCGTGTGAGCCTGGACAAGTCTCAAACTCTCAGTGTCCCAGGCAGCTAAGACTATGGATTGTGGAATAATTGCTAATCAGCACTGGAAGGGGGAATGTCCTCCTGGGGAATTCTCTCTACTGATGGACTCATAGGGGAGGTTCATCCCCCACCCCCCAAAAAAAGTGGCTGGAAGATGGGCAAGGCAGGAGATGATGGCACTCCTGAAGAAGACCCGAGTTCAAATGTGCTCAGACTCCGACTGTGTGATCACTTCCCTTCTGCTGGCCTCAGTTATCTCCTTTGTAAAATGGGGATAATTATACTATAACCTATCAGACAGAGTTATTGTAAGGATAAAATGAAAAATATTTGCAAAAAGTTTTGCTAATCTTATCAAGCAGGTTAAAATAAATGTTGGGTCTTAGTATTATTACCACATACTTCTACATGTACACCTTCACACACATGTGTTCACATATATGCACACTTACAAACACAGCAAAGTACCAATTAATACAACTAGGTATAATTATATGTGTTTTCCCTCTCACATATATACAGCATGTTACATGTATAACCATACCTACCTTATATATTCATGCATACCCTTTGTATATAAACATGC
>JAJPUD010016511.1:0-33881 GCA_023553655.1 Myrmecobius fasciatus
CATTTTAATACTTTCTGTGAATATCTCCATGCATTTTGTTTTCCTTCTTAGGTTGTTTTTTCTTCTTCTCTTTCTAGATCTGATGTTTCTTATGCAGTAAGATAACAGTATAGATATGTATACATGTATTGTATTTGTCATATAATTTATCCTATTTAGCATGTATTAGATTACCTGTCATCTAGGGGTGGGGGTTGGGGGGAAGGAGGGGAAAAGCTTGGGAAAAAAAAAGTTTTTGCAAAGGTCAATATGGAAAAATCACTCATATGTTTTGTAAATAAAAAGCTTTATTTAAAAAAACACTAAAAACCTATTAGAAACAATTCACAACTTTAGCAAAGTTTCAGGATATAAAATAAATCGACATAAATCATCAGCATTTTTATATATTACCAATAAAGTTTAGCAGCAAGAGATACAGAGAGAAATTCCATTTAAAATAACTATAGATAATATAAATTATTTAGATGTCTACCTACCAAGGCAAAGTCAAGAACTAAATGAACATAATTACAAAACATTTTCTACACAGATAAAGTCAGATCTAATGAATCGGAAAAATATTTTGTTCATGGGTAGTCTGAGCTAATATAATAAAAATGACAATACTACCTATATTTATCTACTTATTCAGTGCCATACTAATTAAATTCACAATAAATTATTTTATAGAGATAGAAAAAAATAAACTTCATCAGGTAGAACAAATGGTCAAGGATTTCAAGGGAATTAATGAAAAATGCAAATATAGATGGACTAGCTGTAGCAGACATAAAATCATATTACAAAGTTGTAGTTATCAAACAATTTGTTACTAGATAAGAAATAGAGTAGTTGATCAGTGGAATAGGTTAGGTTCACAAGATACAATAGTCAATAACTACAGTAACCTAGTATTTGATAAATCCAAAGACTCCAACTTCTGGGATGAGAACTCACTATTTGACAAAAAGATTTGGGAAAATTGGAAATTAGTATGGCAGAAACTAATCACTTATATCCACATGTAACACCCTATATCAAGATAAGATTGAAATGAGTTCATGAGTTAGACATAAATAGTGATATTAGAAGAACAAATTAGAAGAACAAATGATAGTCTACCTCTCAGATATATGGAGAAGGAAGGAATTTGTGGCCAAAGAAGAGCTAGAGTACCTTATGTAATGCAAAATGGATTATTTTATTATAGTAAGTTAAATTTTGTGTATAAACAAAACCAATGCCAACAAAATTAGAAGGAAAGAAATAAACTGGGAAAAACTTTTATTTTTTTATCAGGGTTTTGATATAAGCCTCCTTTCTAAACTATATAGAGATTGACTCTAATTTATAAGAATTCAAGCCATTCTCCAATTGATAAATGGTGAAAGGATATGAACAGACAATTTCACATGAAGAAAAAAAAACATTTCTAGGCATATGAAAAAATGCTCTAAATTACTATTGATCAAAGAAATGCAAATTAACACAACTATGAGGTACCACTACATACTTGTCAGATTGGCTAAGATGAAAGGATGAGGTAATCATGAATGTTGAAGGGGATTTGGGAAAACTGGGACACTAATACATTCTTGGTGGAATTGTGAACTGATACAACTATTATGGAGAGCAATATGGAACTATGACCTAAGGGCTATCTAATTGTGCACACTCTTTGTTCCAGTAGTGTTTCTATTGGACCTGTATCCCAAAGAGATCATAAAAAACAGAAAATGACCCACATATGCAAAAATGTTTGTAGCAGTCCTTTTTGTAGTGACAAGTTACTGGAAGTGAAGTAGATGCCCATCAGTTAGAAAATGGCTGAATAAGTTATGGCATAATAATGTTATGGAATGTTATTTTTGTATAGGAACACAATCAGCAGGATTTCAGAAAGACCTAGAGAGATTTACATGAACTGATGCTTGGTGAAGTGTGTAGAACAAAGAGAATATTGTACACAGCAACAAGAAGATTATTTGATGATCAGTTCTGATGAACATGGCTCTTTTCAACTGTGAGGTGATTCAGGCCAGTTCCAATAGAATTGTGATAGAGAGAGCTTCCTGTATCCAGAGAGGTTTATGATGACTGAGTTTGGATCACAGCATAGTATTTTCACTTTTTTTTTTTTTGTTGTTTGCTTAATTTTGTTTTCTTTCTCATTTTTTTTCCTTTTTTGATCTGATTTTTCTTGGGCATCTTGATAATTGTGGTAATATATGTAGAAGAAATGCACAGAAATATTTAATATATGTTGGATTACTTGCATTCTAGGCAAAGGGGTTCAGATTAGGGAGGAAAAAAATTTTTAGAACACAAAGTTTTTCCAGGTTGAGTGTTAAAAATTTTCTATGCATATATTTTGAAAATAAAAAGTTTTAATAAAAAATTTAAAATAAAAATTTAAAAAGGAATGGGTGCTATATTTTGTCAAAATCTTTTTCTGCATCTATTGAGATAATCGTATGATTTAGGTTAGTTTTGTTATTCATATGATCAAGTATACTAATAATTTTCCCAACACTGAACTAATCCTGCATTCCTGAGATAAATCCCATCTGATCATATTATATTATCTTAGTAATATATTGCTGTAATCTCTTTGCTAGTATTTTACTTAAAATTTTTGCATCAATATTGAATAGGGAAATTGCCTATAATTTTCTTTCTCTCTTTTTGCTTTTCCTGTGTTAGCTACCAGCACCATATTTGCATCATAAAAGTAATTTGATTGAACTCCTCATTTACCTATTTTTTTCAAATAATTCATATACTATTAGAATTAATTTTTCTCTAAATGGTAGAATTCACTTGTAAATCCACGTGCTTTTGGAGTTTTGTTTTGTTTTGTTTTGTTTTGTTTTGTTTTTCCTTAGGGAGGTCATTAATGGCTTACTCAATTTCTTTTTCTGAAATAAAGTCTATTTCAATAGTTTCTTTACTCTTTACTAATCTGAACGATTTATATTTATTTTTAAATATCCATCCATTATACTAAGATTCTCAGATTTATTGGTATACATTGGGACAAAATAGCACCTAATCATTGTTTCAATTTTCCCTTCATTAGTGGTAAATTTACCTTTTTTTTTTTTTGATACTACTAATTTGATTTTCTTTCTTTTTTAAAATCAAATTAGCCAATAGTTTATCTATTTTTACTGTTATTTTATTTTCATTTAACAAGCTCTTATTTTTAGTTTTATTAATATCCCCTTTGATATTAACTGGAGATTTTTAATTTGTTGTCTCTAGCTTTTTAAATTGTACTCTCAATTCATTGAACTGCTTTTTTTCCCATTTTATTCATGTAAGCATTTAGAGATGCTGAGTCACTGACCTGCTGAACCAGTACCCCAGGGCCTCTATTGTTAATCTGTGGTGTGGCTAAATGCCTCCGGCTATCTTATCCAGTCATTGCCTGTGCTGGGATGCATTTCAAGTGAAGCAATCTTTCCTGAAGTTCTTCTAAGTTATCTTGAGCTATAAAAGTTTTTCCTTCTGTCTTTCTGTAGATTCTGTCACTCCAGAATTCTTTTAGAAGCTTGATTTAATGCTGTTTTCCAGAGAATCTAGGGAGAGTTTAGACAACTTTCTGGCTTTTCTCCACCGTCTTGTCTCTGTCTCTTGTTCATATTCTTAATCTAAATTTGGTCTTTTACTTTTTCTTAGTCTTTTTGGTACGTCAAAATACATCCTTATTATTCAGTGCCATCCTTTTAATTCTTTTCATTTATATGCCCCCCCATTATTTATCTTTTTTTTTAATTGAATGTATTCAGTAGCTTCCAGTGTTTTCCTATTGCTTTCTTTAGCTCTCTCTCTTTATAATCATCAGGATCAATTATGATTTCAGAGTCAGGATACTGGTGTTTATTCCTTCCTATCATTTTTAAAACATCATTTACAATCTTTGTCTATGAGATCATAACAATCTCTTGTGACATCCTGTAGTCTAGACTTACATGGTTTCTTAATCTTTTTGTATTATGGACCACTATGGAAGGATGGGGAATTCAATAACTTCTCTCTCAGATGTATAAGATGAAATATATTGAATTAAAAATGAAATCAATTAAAACACAAGTAAAAATGCATCTTTTTAAGACAGTTCACTGCCTCAATATCAAGAATCTCTGGTCTAACATATATATCTGACTGTTTCTAGCATATATTTCCTTGATAATCATGAGATGTAACAGTGTTAGAATCTTTCTTCAAATGTTCCCTTTGCATTCCACTTTATGAACCATTTCTTCCTTGTTAGTCAAAAGTAACATCCATAGTAGTAGATTGCCTATTTAACATCACAATATTGTAAGAGATTAAAAATGTCACTAAGACAAGTTGAAGGCCAACTAGATATTCTTCTTTTAATGAATTAAAAGAAGTTAAGAGTCAGTGCTTAAACTTTCTATCCATCCTAAACTCACATCATTAGTGGTACAAATACATTATAATAAAAGGTGATTATTTAAAGATTAAAGAAATCCATTTTGAATGTGATCAAAGAAAAATCATAAATAAAAGGTACTAGGTTTTTTAAAAATAAATGTTTTCTTTCACGTGTTTGCAATAAATCAATTGATCCAATGTTGACTAAATGTTGAATTCTTCCTGCACAAAAATAAGTTTGAATTTCCTAGGAAAAGTCTTCTATTAATTAAAATATTCCCATCTCTTGCCTTCCCACATTAATTTTCCTGGTTTTTTTGCTCCCAGTATAACCTTTCCCCCAGAAACAGCAACTGATTTCCTACACTTTCTGTAAAAAGATAGGTGGAGGAGGAATTCCATTTCTTTTATCTATATTTTTGTCTATATATTGTCTATATTTGAGTAACAATCCATTCACTGCTGAATTCAAATAATTTCCCGTGATTCTACAGAAACTGTGCTTCTCAAAAAAGGCACATTAACTAGTATTTCCCTACTATGCAGAAACATTTTTGTATCCAAAGAACTTATCTGTTCTTAAACCTTATCTTGTTCTTTCTTTAATTAATTTGCCTTTGTTTCATTTTTTCCTGTTTATCAAATTCTCTAGTTACATGGATCAAAAAGTTTATTTGCCAGTTGGGTGACTTAATCAATAAACATTATTAAGTTCCTACAGTGGATAGAATACAATCTCTGGAGTCTGGAAGACTCATCTTTCTGAGTGCAAATTTGGTCTCAGGTTCTTAGTAGCTGTGACCCCGTTTATTTCAGTTCTTCTTTTATAAAATTTATAAAATATAGTTTATAAAGAAAGTTAAAGAAGGAAATGGCAAACCACACTACCTAGCATCTTTTTCTTTAATTAATTAACTTATTTTTCCTTTTTTTTGTTGTTGTTATAGACATGGATAATTTTCAACATTCATCCATACAAAATCTTGTGTTCTAATTTTTCCTTCCCTTCCTTCCACCCCCTCTCCCAGTCAGCTAGTAATCCAATATATATTAAACATGTGCAATTCTTCTATACATATTTCCACTAATATATTGCACAAGAAAAATCAGATCAAAAAAGGAAAAAGTGAGAAAGAAAACAAAATGCAAGCAAACAACAAAAAGAGTGAAAATACTATAGAGTGATCCATACTCAGTTCCCACAGTCCACTCTCTGAGTGCAGATGGCTCTCTTCATCATAAGACCATTGGAACTAGCCTGAATCATGTCATTGTTCAAGAGAGCCACATTCATTAGAATGATCACTGTATAAAGTTGTTTTTTCGATGTATCTCCTGATTCTGCTCATTTCACTTAGTATCAGTTCATGTATGTCTCTCCAGGCTTCTCTGAAATTATCCTTTTTCACTAGTATCTTTATCAAGAAAAACCCAAATGGGTTCCCAAAGAGTATGACATGACTGAAAAAACTCAACATGATTTTCTAGGCAATGATCTAAGTGCTGGTGATGCAAAGAAAGGTCAAAGACAGTACTTGTCCTGAAGTAGCTTACAATCCAATGGGAAAATATGAATGCAAACCACTTTGTTCAGACTACATACAGAATAAATTGGAAATCAATCAATAGAGGGAAGTCATTAGCATTAAGAATGATTTGGAGAGGTTTCCTGTGGTTTGTAGGTTTTTAACTAAGGGAAGTGACATCCTCTCTGATCCCTAGTTTTTCTCATAAATAAAATAAAAGAGTTTATCTTGATGTTCTCTTCAGGGCCAGGAGTTTCCCTCAAAATAATGGCTTCCATCTGTGCCACAAACAAGTCAACTTTCACTTCCTACAGTAAGCCCTTTCTCCCTATTAGGATGTAGAAAATATTAAGTGTATTGAGCTTCCTGAAAGCCATGATGAAAAAAAGAACCAAGATATTACCTTACAGGAAATCATAAAAGAAAACTGCCCTGCTATTTTACAATCAGAAGGTAAAAGAGCCTTTGAAAGAATCCACCAATCACCTTCTAAAAGAGACCCCAAAATTAAATTCCTAAGAAATATCGTGGATAAATTTCAGAACTATCATATCAAGCAAAAGATATTGCAAGCAGTCAGAAAGAAACAATTTACATACTGAGGAGCCACAATTAGTATTGCCCAGGAACTAGCAGCTTCCACTTTAAAGGACTGAAGGACCTGGTATCTGATATTCCTAAAAGCAAAGGACCTGGGATCACAGCCAACAATAAGCTATCCAGCTAAAATGAGCATTATCTTTCAGTAAAGAAGATGGACATTCAATGATATAGGTGAATTTTACCTATTTCTAATGAAAAGACCACGACTGAACAAAAAAATTGATCTCCAAATACAGAACACAAGAGAAGCATAAAAAGGTAAAAAGGAAAGTACTCTTGAAAACTACGTTTCTGTTATAGGTATACTTAAAGAATATTTGTTATGATAATATGAAAAAGAAACTAGAGGTGGAAAGGGGATCATAGTGGAAGAAGAGGAAAAAAGTGGTAAAATAAGGGAAATTACATTGCATGAAGAGGCAAAGAAATCTTATAATTGAGGGAAAGAAGGGAGAGGGATTGAGTTTTGTATGAATCTTACTCTCATCAGATTCACAAGACAAAATAATCAATGACTATAGTAATCTAGTGTTTGACAAACCCAAATTTCCCAGCTTTGGTGATAAAAATTCACTATTTGACATAAACTGCTGGGAAAATTGGAAACTATTATGGAAGAAACTAGGCATTGACCCACACATATCACCATATATCAAGATAAGGTCAAAATGTATTCATGATTTAGACATAAAGAATTATGTAATAAACAAATTAGAAGAACATAGGATGGTTTACCTCTCAGATTTGTGGAGGAGGAAGGAATTTGTGACCAAAGAAGAACTAGAGATCATTATTAATCACAAAATATATAATTTTGACTTCATCAAGTTTAAAAGTTTTTATACAAACAAAACAAATGCAAACAATATTAGAAGGGAAACAATAAACTGGGAAAACATTTTTACATTCAGAGGTTCTGATAAAGGCCTGATTTCTAAAATATATAGAGAATTAGCCCAGATTTATAAGAATTCAAGCCATTCTTCAATTGATAAATGGTCAAAGGATAAAGCCATTCAATTTTCAGATGAAAAATTGAAATTATTTCTAGTCATATGAAAAGGTGATTCAAATCACTATTGATCAGAAAATGAAAATTAAGACAACTCTGAGTTATCAGTACACACCTGTCAGATTGGTAAAGATGATAGGAATAGATAATGGTAAATATTAGAGGGGAGGTGGGAAAACTGGGATACTGATACATTGTAGGTGGAAATGTGAACAGATCTGTCCCCTTGATTACTTTTTGAGCATAGTTTCAAATTGCTCTCCAACTCTTCTGGAGAGCATTAAAACTATGCTCAAAAAAGTTTTCAAACTGTGCATACCCTTTGACTCAGCAGTGTTTCTACTGGACTTATATCCCAAAGAAATCTTAAAGGAGGGAAAGGGACCCACATGTTCAAAAATGTTTGTGGCAGCCCTTTGTGTAGTAGCTAGAAACCGGAAACTGAATGGATACCCATCAATTGGAGAATGGCTGAATAAATTATGGTATATGAATGTTATGGAATATTATTGTTCAGTAAGAAACAATCAATAGGATGATTTAAGAGAGTCCTGGAGAGACTCACATTAATTGATGCTAAGTGAAATGAGCAGAACCAGGAGATCATTCTACACGGCAACAACAAGACTATATGATGACCAATTCTGATGGACATGGCTCTCTTCAACAATGAGATTATTCAAACCAGTTCCAATTGTTCAGTGACAAAGAAAGTCATATCCACCCAGAGAGGCCTGTGGGAACTGAGTGTGAAACACAACATAGCATTTTCACCCTTTCTGTTGATGTTTGCTTGCATTTTGTTTCCTTCTCAGGTTTTTTTGTTTTGTTTTGTTTTGTTTTGTTTTTGTAGATCCATTTTTTTGCATCAAGATAACTGTGTGTATATATATATATATGTGTGTGTGTATGTATATGTACATATATACATATATACATATATTGGATTTATCATATATTTTAACATATTTAACATGTATTGGACTACCTGCCATTTAAGGGAGCATTTGGGGTGAAAGAGGGAAAAATTTGGAACAGAAAGCTTTGCAAGGGTCAATGTTGAAAAATTACCCATGCATATGTTTTGTAAATAAAAAGCTTTACTAAAGGAAAAAAAAACAATCTATATTCTTTTTGAGGTGCAATTTTGTTTTGTTTGTGAAAGAAATATGGAGAACTTGGAATTGTCATCTTCCCAACTTCTTCCATTTCTTCTGTTGCCTTTCTTTTGAAGGAAATAGAAAAGGAAAATTATTGGGGAATGGGACTTCTGTACTCCTCCTGTGCAGGCTCAACTTCCATCTCCAATTGGACCTTTCTCCTATCTAATCTCCAGCTTTTGAAAAATAAATTGTAAAGCAAAATCTCCTCTCTCACTACTGCACTTGACTCCAACTCCATCTGCAATTTGTGCTGGGAAGAAGAATGACATCCTCCCTCCATTCAATGACAAACATTGTCTTACTGTGTCATACCTGCATTTTCTAGTGCCTCTAAACTCCTATAGATCATCATTCCAACACCATTCCCCATCACTCATCACACAGGTGATCATATCCCCTTAAACGTTTGAAGCCTAAAGTTTCAACGAAAATATCAACCAGTCTTTTCATTGTACCTCCTGAAATGCTTGTTTCATAAGCCACAAACTTTCCTTCATCTTATTTTTTTCTCTCCTACTCCTTCCATCTATTAATTCTTACTGAAACTAGGCTCCCCCAAATGACACAAATTCCCTGAACAATTATTCTAGTACTAGATGCACTTTCCCTCATTTATTTTAGCTCACTGGTCAAAATAGAGGAACTGGAATACTCCTTGCTCTCTATTGCCACTTTGACATTCTCCCCACCACCACCTCCACCATTCAGCAATCTCTCTTCCTTTGGGATTTTTTGCTATTCATTACCCACGACCCAATCAGAAATCCCCAGGTCATTACCCTTCTTTCCTCAATGAGTTAAATATCTTCTTTTCTACCAAACTCCTATCTTCAAAGTAGGAATACATATTGGCTATTTCTCAAACATTTTTATTATTCAATTTCTAGTCTTACTCACATCTTAAGACATATCCTTTCAGTACATCTCTATACTTTCAGTCCACCTCAACCACATACAAAGATGGACATACCCTTGCCATCACCCACAAATATACCACCTCTCAGTTCAAGAATTCCGAAATCTCTTTATCTGACCACAACCTATTGGCTTTTCATCTCTTCTACCTTCCTTTAGAAAACCTTATTCTTCATCCATACCATGACCTCCAATCCCTTGACCCCTCAATTTTCTATCAGGCTATCTCTCCTGCATTTACCATTCTATGCTCTTTTCCTCAACTTGCAAATTTGGTGAATCAATTCCACACTATCCTCCTCTCTTGAATACCTACATGTTCAGCCCAACTCTCAGTCTTGGATCACTCTCATTATTCTTCACCTTTATTCCTTTAGAGGTGTTGCTGAATGAAAATGGAGAAAATAATGCAGCCATGAGAAGATTCATTTCAGATTTGCGTTTGAGTTTTCAGGGCTGTTAATCCACCTTTTGTGTTTGCTGTTCATACAATTCTCACTTGTGACCTCAAGAAGGTGTAACATGTGCAGTAAAAACTGGTAAAAAAAAAACTATTTTGACAAATAAACTAAACTAGGTTGGAGGTTA
This sequence comes from Myrmecobius fasciatus, assembly GCA_023553655.1. NCBI lineage: Eukaryota > Metazoa > Chordata > Mammalia > Dasyuromorphia > Myrmecobiidae > Myrmecobius > Myrmecobius fasciatus. The sequence continues at coordinate 10,194 of JAJPUD010016511.1, forward strand.
TTTACAGATCTCAGGTTCATTTGTATGTTATAGAAATGTCTGCTCAAAGCATGTAAATACTTCCCCAAGCAAACTGGGTAGATGAGAACAATTTGTTCCAATATCCATAAAGGCAGCTGAAGCAGGTATTGTGGAGCACTTAGATCTTGGTCAAACATCCAAGATGCCAAAGTTATCCACTGCTTCCTGGACCATTGCCACTTATTTTGACTTGTGTCTTGTCACTGGACTTTGATGACTCTAGAAGAAAGAATGAGGCAGACAACTTTGAAAACTATGTCAAACTTAAATCTCATAAAACATCACCAATGGTATCATTGGCCCTCTGCTAAAACAAAACATTAACAATAATACCAATATTATATTACCTCAATATGGTCTTCCTTCATTGTTGCTAGACAATTGTACTACATCTCCCTTATCAACTCACTTATCCCACTCTTCACATAGGCTCTTCCAAAACTTTTCATCCTTCCTCAAGTCTCCTTTTCTGGATCTTCTTCTGTCCTCTAACATAAGTGCCTCTCATGGTTCTATCCTGGGAACTCTTCTCTACCTCAATTTTATTTAAGTTGGTGATCTCATTAATTCCCATGGATCTAATTACTATCCCTATGCTAATGATTCTCAAATATACCTATCCTGCCTCAAACTCTCAGCTAATCTCCAATATCTCATCTCCAAGTGTCCTTCAGAAATTTCAAACCAGATGTCTAATAAACAACTTAAACCCAACATGTCCAAAAAAAGGTCATTATGTTTTGACTAAAAACCTCCCTCCCTAATTTCCCTATTACTGTAAAGAACAGCACCACCTTCCCAAACCTTAAAGCCCATCATCTTATATCCCTATCTCTTTCCTCCCATATCCAATCTGTTGCTAATAGCTACCGATTTTACTCATATAACATCTCTCAAATATGCCTACTTATCTCCTCTGACACAGATACTCCTCTATACAGAGATACTGCCTCATGCATGGACTATTGTTATAACTTGCTAATTTCTTCCCATTTCCATTTATACTCCATTCAAACACTAAAGAAATTTTCCTAAAGCACAGATCCAACCATGTCACCCCAGTCCCCAATCAATAAATTCCAGTGGTTTCCTATTACCTCTGGAATCAAATACAAAATGTTCTGTTTGGTAGCCAAAGTCCTTTATAATCTACCATCATCTTAACTTCCCAGTCTTCTTATAGTTTATTCATGTCATGTTTACTTTGAATCAGTGACATTAGTTTCCTTGTTATTCTAGAAACAATACACTCCATCCTTGGGCTCTAAGTATTTTCTCTGAATGTTCCCCATTCCAGGAATGATTGCCCTGCTTTGCTTTATCTACTGACCTCCTTAGATTCCTTTACATTCCAACTAAAATTTCTTCTTTTACTGGAAACTTTCTTCATATTACTTCCTTTTTGTCCTGTATTCTTTGATAAACACACACACCTATTATATATGCATGCATATATGTATGTATGTGTGCATATATAATAGACTATGTGTGTATTTTTTCATAATGTCTCCCCTCATTAGATTATAAATTCCTTAAGGAGACTGATTTTCTTTTCTACTTTTTGAATCTCCAGTGCTTAGCATAGTACCTGACACAAAGTAGACACTTAATAAACATTGATTGATTAGCTCTTGGAGCTAGAATACACCTTTTTTATATTTATTCTTACAATATGGCAGAGACATTCTAGTCCTGACTTTGTGAACTATCCTAACCATCCCAATGACTTTATATAAGGGATTTGCCCTTCCAGGGTCTGAATGACTTTATTTACAATCATGAGACAAGAGGTGAGATCTGAGATCCTCCTCAACTCTAACATACTCTGAGTTCCTGTTAATCCTGGTCGAACATTATATTTGCATATATTTTGCACAGTCATAAAACATAATGGGGGAGGAGTTGAAGGAGAGAAAAAGGAGAAAGATAACTTACCTCGTGTTTGTCCAAATGTTACACACAAGTAGAAGTTTTAGTAAAGAAGAATTTATTTTACTTGATTATGTGCATTTATAACAAAATTTCTGTTTTTCTTTTCTTTTGTAAGATGGGGTAGGTAAGAGGGAGATAAAATAAATACTCATTAATTGAAAAAAAATTAAAAGAAATAATCCAGAAGGGAATGGCAGCCTTTTACCTGACCACCCCAGAGAAATAAATGTTTGGTTTTCAGCACACAGAAAGGGATTTACTTCCATGTCTCAGAAATTCAGAAAAGTATATCTAAAATTGAGCATTTTAATGACTTATTTGTTTGCATTTTTAAAACACAAGTTTCCATTACTTTTCCTCATATATAATATATATATATATATAGTAAGTATATAAAATAGAATTTATTACTTTTCAATTTTTTAAAAGACCAAATGGGCATTGGGGCTCTAAGAAGGACTGTGGCCTGACTCCAGGGAAACCATGGACCAAAGTTTCAGGGATAGGGAAAATGATTTTCATCTTGTCCTTCCACAGAGGCCAAAAGTGGAACCCTACCTATACTTATTTTCTCTGACTCTTCACTCCTCTAACTCCCCCCCCCACAATGAACAAGTTACCAACTTCGTCATTCCTACCTTAGGAGCTGGTACTTTAAAGCAGACAGAGAGATGAAAGAGCTAACTTTGGGCTACCAATTGTAGCAGCTGCACTGAAACCTAGCCCCCAGCATAACCACTTCTTGTACATAGATCACCTTTAGCTAGGGATGCACCTTGTAGAATGGATTCTGGATCCAAGTCAGAGATAATGAAGCAAGACTATTGCTATCTTTCTCTCTTTTTTTCATTTTTGGTGAGGTGGAGTGAGTCATACAAGGTGAACAAACACAGATGAGTTCCAATATACATTGTCTATCTTTATTATCTTTCCCCACAAGTCCACCCTTTGTTTGAATTTCTTTTTGTCAAAAGCATTGTCATTCTTCTAGTCACCCAGACTGTCATCTGCAGAGTCTTTGATACAATATCAATGGGAAATTCCTACTCCTCATTCACCCTCACCCTACAGATCTAGTTAGTTTCCAAATCTTATCATTTCTATTTTTATTTACCTTGCATCTGTCCCCTCCTCACTACAAACAGCTTTTGCTTTCTTCCAATTTCTTATCTCTTCTTATTTGTTCACTTGTTCTATTTCAAAGATCATCTACTTGTCCTACCTGACCATTCTTTTTGATATTCTAATCCATTTTCCACATATAGAGTGTCAAAATGATTTTCTCAAATCATTTGCCTGACTATGCTTCTCTCTTAACCAACGCATTAAATTGCCTCCATTTTCTTTTAGAGCAAATATTATTTCATCTTTAACTTAACGTTTTGAAGTGATCATCTTTGTGTAAATATTTTTACTTTGCATAAATAATAGTACAGTGGAACATGTATGTAATTTACAAATAATTAAATACATATCTACTAGAGGCATATGGTTTAAAAAATTACTTATATAGATGAGAGCAAATAAAAGTTTGGGGAGTACCAGTACAGAGATCTACCTTCTGGGAAAATCAAAGAAAAGACATACTGTTTCATAAAACTTACTGTTTGGGATCCAATCATTCTGGAGAAAAATTTGGAACTATGCTCAAAAAGTTATCAAACTGTGCATACCCTTTGACCCAGCAGTGTTTCTATTGGGCTTATATCCCAAAGAAATCTTAAAGGAAGGAAAGGGATGCACATGTACAAGATTGTTTGTGGCAGCCCTTTTTGTAGTGGCTAGAAACTGGAAACTAAATGGATGTCCATCAATTGGAGTATAGCTGAATAAGTTTTGGTATATGAATGTCATGGAATATTATTGTTCTGTAAGAAATGACCAGCAAGGTGATTTCAGAGAGGCCTGGAGAAACTTGCATGAGCTGATGCTGAGTGAAATGAGCAGAACCAGGAGATCATTATATGACGATCAATTCTGATGGACATAGCTCTCTTCAACAATGAAATGTTTCAAACCAGTTCCAATTGTTCAGTAAAGAAAGCCATATACATCCAGAAAGAGGGATATGAAATGTGGACCACAACATAACATTTTCATGCTCTCTATTGATGTTTGCCTGCATTATGTTTTCCTTCTCAGATTTTTTTTCTTGTAGATCTGACTTTTTTGCACAGCAAGATAACTGTAAAAATATGTATACACATATCCAATTTGTCAAGTATTTTAACATTATTAACATGTAGTAGACTTCCTGCCATCTAGGGGAGTGGTGGGGACTATGGGGGAAAATTTTTAATGGAAAGCTTTGTAAGGGTCAATGTTGAAAAATTACCCATACATATGTTTTGCAAATAAAAAGCTTTAATAAAAAATAATAATAATAAAAGACTTACTGTTTGACTTCAAAAACCTTACCATACCACTTTCATGCACTAATTTTATATTAAAATAGTAAGGAAAAAAGTAAATTTGGTGAACAGGGAAGGAAATACTGCTGATTTTCAAAACCAATTTTCCATTTTTCTTAACTTCTTTTAAATACCAATATTTCATCAAATTACCCCAGGAACTCTTCTCATAAAAAATACATATTACAAAGTTCTCACATTTTTGAGTCATTTAGATTGGGGAGGGGCAGTTTTTAATTGTCTTTAAAGCAGACACAACTGAATTTATATGCATTAAAAGAAGTTATTTCCCCTGCATTTTGTCACAGCTCTATTTTTTTTTTAACAAAAAGGTCAATGACTGAACTGAAAAACACTCTGGATATTTTCTATGATTATGGACAAAGAGAAAAAAATATTTTAAAAAAAGCCAATAGGAGGCTACTTCCATGTTGGAGATTTGCTTGCAGAATTCAGCAGGCTCTTGGCATCCCTGGAGATCTCCAAGAGCTGAAATCCTTCATAGCATATAGCAAAAAGTTCAGATAGCAAAAGTTATCAGTGGTTTCCAGAAGCACTCTACCACTTCATCTTCCTCCTTTCCTCTTCTCCATGCAATCCAAGAAAGTCTTAGGTTTTCTCTCCAGGGGCAAAAGTATTCTTTTAAATTATAAAAGCTGCACCAAAATCCCCAATGACACAGTATCCTAGAAGCCCAATCATGCATAGAAATGTAAAAGCACTTGGATGGATGGTGAACAACATAGAAGGATGTGCCTATGTTTTCTTTAAAAAAAAAAAAAACTGAACTGTATCCTCCAATCTCAGCAAAAGATGGACCTATTCATGGTACTCAAAAAATAGAGGATATGAAAATGAATTCTATAGATGAGTTTTATGGGTATTACAATAAAATATACAAGATTTGACCAAAAGTTATTCCGCAAATTACATGGTTTTTATAACACTCTCTCAATGTAACCCACAAACTGGTCTACTTTTTGTAGACCAGGGGTTCATTAAGTCATGAATTGTGAGTTCAGCAATGCCAACTACAACTAAAATTGAATCTTCTTCCCACTCCCCAAAATACACAATTACATAAAGTCAAAAAGAAAAGTATATGAAGATGATGAAATGAAAAGTGTGGCTCAATGTCATTAGAGAGAAGATATTCCTCAGGCATGTTTTCACATTTCCAAGTTACTTCACTGAGCTATAAAAACAGAAAATAACGCAGGATAGTCTTGTGCTCTGGAGATCAGGCTGATAAGGAAAGGAAGGACTCCAAATTTTTTTTTCTGCATATATTTTTTCAACTTTGATTTTATATATAGTACTCCATACTCACCTTCTGAGATTTAGATGACTGTTAAGCAACATTAAATATTAAAATGAGCTTTTTAAATGCATGTGAGACTGACTCATGCAACTCTTTATGTTTTATGTAAGATGTATATGACACATTCAGATTATCTATTATAATATACAAAAATATAGTTATATTATTAAAAAAAACCAATATGACTACTTTCCCCCTAGTGCTCTATTGGAGCATTAGTCTCTCTACTTTGGGGGAGGGAAATGAGACAAAACAAATAATAAACACATAGAGGAGTACCTTCTGAGTTTAATCTGAGATGGGAAGCTGGATGTTCTCTGTTATAATAAAGAGCTGCAGCAGACTATGAGAATCTCCCCAAGATACACACAAAAGTATACATACATACATACATACATATACACACACACACACACAAACACACACTGCTCCATGACAATAAGCATGGACAAGACAAAGTCAAGTAAACCAAAAAAGCAGAGAATCTTATGTTGCATGTTATGAGAGTGAAGGAAAGCCATAGAAATGTTATATTTCAACCTAGAGAAGCCAATGTGCACTTAATCCACTCAACAAGCTTTAGTCATCACTGACTATGTGTCAGGCCCTGTAATGGGTACTATGCTACAAACCCAAAAAATGAAACAATTTCTACTCAGGATTTGCTGAGAAGATAGAATTTCAAGATATGCCTTCAAATAGGAAGGGAGAATTCCTAATCTGGAATGGGAAGGACATTTCAAGGATACTATAAATTGTGGCCTAGGAAAAGAATATTTGAGGCAGAAGTAGTATGACTAGATGCATAAAATATTAAGCAATTCTATCAGATGGCAGAAAACATAAGGATAGACTAAATTTGAAGGATTTGGACTTGGAAAAGATCTCAGAAGCCATCTAGTTCAATCTCATTTTTCAAGTGAAGAAAGGAAAAATTGTCAAGACCTCACCACAAATTCTATCAGCTGCCCAAAGATAGTAGCCCAATCTACAGGAATGGAAGGCATAACATGGAATACTGTTATACTCCCAAATAAAAAAAGAATCATAGAGTCATAGTACTTTCTGATCAGAAGTGACGTGCCAAAGTTTGTCTAAAGAGATAGGAGAAAAATCAGACAAATTCTATGACCTAGAAAGAAAATCTTATCTTAATCACGAGTCCAAACTTTATGAAAGAAAACTGAAAAAGCAAGATGGCAACACATCTTTTTATTTGAGCAAGGAGGAGACTATAAGTGTCCCTGGTGACTTTGGCAAGAATGGAATTTTTGAATTCACTAGAAATTACTCTGGAGAAGAGCCCAATTTCATTAATGATAGGATTGTATTATGCTTTTGTGATTAACTAGTTTGTTGGGTCTTCTCAAGAAAGTTGGGATTATGAAGTAAGATCAAATGAGTGAAATTATACCCTGCCAGGAAATGAAAAGATCCATTTTGGTCTATGGGTCTTCTGAGAAATATCTGAACAAACAGTATGTGTCTATCTGTCATAAAAGGGTTGTGTAATTAACATATGCAAAACACCCCCATCTTGCTGGAAGCTAGCTTGCCCTCTCTGGAAATCCAGGCTCTATTTATTTACAACAAAATAAAGTGGACCCTTCTGGAAAGAAACATCGCTCTGCGGCTGCACCAATACTGTCGTGCAGATGCTTTAAATCTTTTATATCTCCCATACCTCCAGGGGCTGGTGGTGGATGCTATTGAGCCAGGGCCAATAAATAATTTATGCTAAGTAGCAATTTAGTTGTTTGGCTTGAGGTAAAGAAATTCAAGAAATTCATAAATAAAGTTCCCATTTTTGCTGTGTTCCAAAGTTAATTTATGTTACTCCTCAATTAACTAACATAAAGGTGAAAAAATATGACAGGCCTAAGGTAGAAACTAGAGCTCATAAATTTGCTGTATCTTAACTAGTGGTGCTTTGGTGATAGTTACTTAGTTCCTTCTATTTTGTACTATTGAACAGAAAGTTTTCCTTAGTCTAATCCACTATTACTCTGTGGACTTGTAAAAACAGAACAATTGTCTTTTAATAGATGATGTGATAATGGGAAAAGTATTGAAGTCTGAGTCCAAAATGTCAAGGTTTGAATCTGCACTCTCCCACATACTCTCTGGATGATTTGAGCTAGTCAATCTACCCTTTAGGGTTCAGTTTTCTCACTTGTAATTTGAAAAGATTTGTCATAGGATGTCAATGTAATTAAAAGAGTCTTGGATTTTTAGGAGGACCTGGCTATTTGATTTTCTGCCTACCAGCCTTGGCTAGGTAGGACAGTGGGTAGAACCTTGGACTTGAGTTTTAATCCTGCCTCTGATCCTGACTAGCTGTGCAACCCTAGACAAGTCTTTTAATTAGTTTGCCTCAATTTCTTCATCTTCATCATAATAGCACCTACCTCCCATGGTTGTTGTGAGAATAAAATGTGATTATATTTGGAAAGCACTTTGCAAACTTTAAAGTATTACATAAATGCAGGTTATTATTCTCGTGATCTTGGGCAAGTTGTTTAACATGTATAGTCATTAAGGTTTTCATCTGTAAAATTAAGGAGTTGGACTCCATGACATTTAAAAACCCTTTCCATTCAAAATCTATGATAATATTCTTAACAAGAATTGAAATGCTATGTATGAAATGGAGCTGGCCATTAAAAAAAACAAATGCAAATGAGAACTCTAATTAAAACAAACACACTTTTCTTTAAATAAGAAATGTATATTCATTTTTAGAAGTAGAACATATAGTGGAAAGAACAATGGATTCAGAATCAAATGATGTAAGTTTAAACCTATTACCCTATTTGCCATTTGTATTGCTCTAGGCAAGTTATTTTATTTCTCTTTGCCTTGCTTTCTTTACCTACAAAATGAGAAGATTCGTCTAGAGGACCTCTAAGGTCTCTTGCAACCCTAAAAAAATCTTGTTTATCTATCTACCTACCTACCTACCTACCTACCTATCTATCTATCTATCTATCTATCTATCTATCTATCTATACACATACACACATATACACACACATATGAATGAGGTAGAAATGTGAACATGATTCCTAATGATAAGGCACTGGATTGTAAATTAGAAACCCCATCATAGACTATCGGCATTTGATAAGACTTTAGTGGGCATAACACCCTTTGCAGAAGTGTATTTTATAACATTCCTGTCTCATAAGTGGTTATTCAATCTCAACTTGAAGACTTTCCAGAAAAAGGGAACTCACTCCTTTGGGGCACTTCGAATTGCCAGAAAATTCTTCTACACTTCTAGTCCTTTGCCAAAGTCACAATTTGTAAATCCTATCCTATTTGCACATTCAGTACTTTGAAGACAATTAGCAACTCTCCATTTCTCCACTCCACACCCAATCACTCTAAATTTTATTACTAGCTTTTCAACTTATTTGTCATTCTTTTGAACTCTCCCTGCCTATATTTCTTTATCTGTACATATTATAATGTTTTCCTACCTGACACAGACGTTTTTAAATATTAAAAGAATCACAGGATTTAGAGCTGAAAAAAACTCTAGAATTCATCTTATGCAATTTCCTTGTAGTGCAGATGAAGAAACCTAGAACCAGAGAGTTTAAGTAATTTAAGTCACACAGCTAGTAAAGAGCAAAACTGGTACTTAAACCTAAACTCCAATTACAATACTCTTAAATTCTTTATGCAAATATGTTTTGTTTCTCTAAAACTGAAGTTTCTCAATAATACTGATACTGGATTATCTTTCCTCCCCTCTGACACTTTTATGATATTCTTATTAGATTGTAAGGTCCTTGAGAGCAGGAACTGTTTTTTGCTTCTTTTTGTATCACCAGCATTTAGCACAATAATTGGCAGATAGTAGATGCTCAACAAATGTTTATTGATTGATTGATTAAACTTAGAATAACTGCTTACCACAGACTATAATTGCACATAGTTGTAATGATATGGGAGGGTGATTTGCTCCATGAAAATCAATATAATTAATTATAAAGAGGAGGAGTTCTCCTTTCCAAATGAAAGAGTAGATACAATTACAATTTTAGATAGGAAGGGTATAAGTAGAGAAACTCACTTAATAGTAACTAAAGTAATATCAAAAAGCCAAAAAACATAAAAGTACCCAAAGAGTCCCAAGGTAAAGTAAGATTAGTATAGCAGTTATATTGAAATTAAAGAAACCAAAGGAAGTTCCATAATTCTTCAATTCAATTTTGTTGTTGAGTAATTTCAGTCATAGCTGACTGACTCTTCATGATATGATCTGGGAGTTTTATTGGCAAAAATACTGGAGTGTTTCATCCATTCCTTTTCCCACTCATTTTACAGATAAGATGAGGCAAACAGAATTTAGTCTCTACCTCGTGAGAGTCACAAAGATGTTTGAGGTTGGATTTGAATTCAAGAATATGAGACTTCCTGATTCCAATTCCAGTATTCAATCTACTGATCCAGTTAGCTGCCCCAAGTCCTTCAATTCAAGAGAATGGAGATTTAAGGAAAATATTCCCTAATGAACCACTCATTCAAAGCGTATTTTAGCCCACAGAATGACTAAACTAAAATTGAGCTGAGAAGCTATCAGGTTCAAAGCCCAAATTTTATAGATGTGGAAAGTTTTGCCCAGATAGGCAAGTGATTTTCCCAGTCATGGAGATACATGAAACAGCTAGAGCTAAAAAAACAAATAACAGAAACCACAAAACCAGGTTACCTATATCCAACTTCAATATTCTTCTGAATGCAGTTTATTCCTTCACATTTCATAGTAAGACAAATATCAGGAATATCCATCTTTACTCAACTGTTTGGTGGCACAGATGCCATCAGAGGTAGCAACAATTACAAGATCCTGATGTACAGTGGTAAATGAACATCATTCTCTTAAAGGTTTCACATAAGCAAGGTGATGAAAAATTGCCATGATCAAGTATTAAAATGATCATTCTACAACATGAAAAAATATATAGCCAAAAACAAAAAGTTAAAAGAGAATACAAACTGAATTGATTTTTCTTCTTACCTTGTTAGTTTAATACACAGTTTTAAGAAACAAAATGATACCCAGCAGAAGTTTCTGGTTTTATGTTCCTTTCTCTTTTTGTACTTTTTATAGTGACATAGTTGTTTTTGTTCACGATTAAATTCATAATTTAAAAAAGAATATTTTAAATGAAGAGAGCCAGACCAACAAGGAAACCAAATTTAGATGCAACCTCAAAGACATAGGACATTAGAAATAAAGGTGTGGAATTTGAGGGGAATAAACTGTGTTTTTTTCACACAAAATCTAGAGTTGGAAAATACAAGTATATGAAAGACAAGGCACCAAAGAAGAACAGTCCCTGCATTTCTTGTGCTTGGTAATTGGGAATATGACTCTCATTTTTCAAGGAGAGACAGCATTAGCATTAGACCAAGAGGAATAGGAAAAAAAAAAGATTGGAAATATGTATCTGCTTCTCTTGCTCCTTGAGAAAAGGAACACAATGGATCTAATTTATCTTTGTAACTCTTGCAATGCCAGAACATAAAAAATACTTAGTAAATATTTGCAGTTGAATAATGATAACTCTCTAACTCATAGAAAGCCCTTCCCTTTTAACATCCCAGTGAGTTAGTTCAGGTATCATGAGATCCCGTATTATGAGTGCATAAGAGTACTTGGCCATCTTCAAAGCAGCATATACATTTTTAATAATAACAATTTTTTTATTATTACTTTTTTCTCACTCTCTGAACATCTTCACAACACTTCCTGTAACCTTGCCCTCTGTTCCCCACTGCTGCTTTTCAGAACCTTGTTATTATTGGCTTTTCCCATTAGAACATAATCTTCTTGAGGATAGAAAAAATCTTTTTAGCAGTCTTACTGGGGAAATATTATTTGCATTTTGCAGTTGAGGGGAAGCAAAGTTTCAGAGATGTAATTCAATTTTCCCAAGGTGATACAACTATTAAGTAGAAGAACCAAATAATAGACCTAGGTCTGTTGACTCGCAGATCAATGTTCTTTATGTTTGAATGAAGGACAGAGGATTCTACATATCGAAGTCAACCTATGGACAATGCCTGGGGCAAGCTTCCCACTAGGCTTCCAAGGAAAGAAGGGACTAAGAATCGATTCAGTTCCTTGCTCACAGGGGACAAAGAATATCACTCAACTAAAGTCAATAAACTTCTAATAAGAAATATCAGGTATAGTCTCTTACAGTGGGAGAAATATAGGATTTGATGTCAGAAGAGCCAGGTTTGAGTTTGGGTACTATAATATACTGTCTTGTGACCTTGTACAAATCAATTCACCTCTACCTCTCTGAGACTAAGCTTATTCCTCTGTAAAGTGACAGGTACTCCCTACTTCACAGAATTGTTGCAAGGAAATACTTTTGTAACCTATAAATTGTTATAAAAATTCAAATTATATTTGATGACAAATACAAATATCAGAAGGTTCTTTTCCTTTGGTAGATCTATCTTCCCTATGTCATAATATAGACAAAACCACATTCTTTCAGTGTCCATCTTTCCATCTTAGAAACTTAATTATTTTAAATGATGGCTAACAGTTTCTGATAAGGCCTTGGATTGGTGACATCTGGTTATGCAGTTTTATTTATATCTGGTCTGCCATTAGGTCTAGAATAGGCCTTCTTGTAGGCCTTCCTGAAGTCATGCTAAAAACATCAAATCTTGCTTATCTTCCACACCAATCATAAGATTTGTATCATTTGGGTCTCTAATCATCCCTCCCAACTTGAAATTTCTCAGAATAAAAGAGCCTTTCATGCTTCAGTTAAAGAAAGTAATTTCAAAATATAAACTGCACTTTAGTGTTAGTGAATTGTCATGAAAATATAATCATAGGATCAGGATTGAAATTTTAGAATTGAGAGACTGTAGAAATCATCTAATCCAAGCCTCTCATTTTATAGTTGAGAAAACTAAGGCCTAGAGGTCATTTACACAAACAACATGCAGGTAACATGTGGCAAGCACAGGTCCCTCTAAATGTATCTGCATCCAACATTCTTTCCACCATGTTGTAACTTATTAATCAAATAAGTGCAAGTAATGGGTTAGAAATTTTTTCCCCAAAAGCAGTGAAAAAGAAATCTGCTGAGGTACAGGGAAAAAAGACTGAGAAAAAGGAAGACAAACTAAATTTCACAACTTTGCTAAGGGTTGGTCTTGTTTATCTTCAGTGAAATGGAGAGAAAAAGAACTTGTGGCCTCAGGTATTTTTGTCCTCAAGCTAAAAATAAAAGAAACTCTGATGTGTGTTCATGTGTGTGATTTATGAAGATTTTATGTCCATTTTCATTTTAGTTCTTAGCTTGGCTAATTCCATGTAGTATAATTTTTTTTGCTACGAAAATAAGACTATATCCAAGTCCATGTAAAATAACTTATTATATAAAATATAAACATAAGATTCTAATGTAAATGTTGGCACTGAAATGGAAGAGGCAACATGATACTGTGGCTAGATGACAGAAGAAATTACAAAGGTAAAAATTTGATAGTCCAAAAAATGTCATATAGTTCGATAAATGGATAGTCCATAGTTCTGCTATCAGTAAAATATATCACAGCAAATGAGATGATATTGATAAGTACTTGCAACAATTTCTGCCAATAATAGATACTTAAGCTTGCTTCCTTAATTCTTATACAGATACAATTTGTGGACAATGAGCTCAACCTGAAGTTGAATAGAAGTAGTGAAGATATTATTTTGTATTTGGAAAATTGAAGCATTTTTTTTTATCAAAATCCACCTAAGGAAAAGTTCTAACTTTAAAATTAAATATTCTTAATTTGGTAATAATATATGTCTGTGAAATGCCACACAGTCTACAAAGAATTAAAATCACAGGGTATCCAAAAGACAATGAAGAGATCTATGGTGAGTTTGCTTAGGTTATGGTGTATTACCAAAAACAAAAAGACCTTCAAAGGGAAAAAGAAGTAAAAGATATCATCATAAATACATGAAACATAGTCAGAAAATAAAATAATATGAACTATGAATAATTGGTGGCCAGATTACGTTCTCCATTTCAATATCATGGTACCAATCTGGGTCTTGAAGAATAGGAACACAGAGATTTGAAAAGAATCTGATCTATGTATGGGGAACAGTGTGCATAAATATACAGAAGCCAAAAGGATGAAATTAAAGGAGGAAGTAGGTTTTAGTCTGATATTGCTGAATTTTTAATGAATAAAAAAGAATAATGCAAAGAGTCTTTAAAAGTTAGTTGGAATTGAATTATGAAAGTCATTGAAGTCCAGGATAACAAGACTGATTTTATCCTGTAAGCTATACGAGGAACCTGAAGGATTCTATGATTGTATATTTAGAGTTAGAAACTAAGGGACACTGGATTCAACACCTTCATTTTACAAATGAAAAAAATGAATGCCAGAATAAAATGACTTGCTTAAAACCACAGAGATAGTAATTGGCTGTTAAGATAACTGAGTTTTACATTCTCATTTTACAGATGAGCAAAAAATAAACCAAAGAAGGAAAATGACTTGCCCAGAGATACACAGCTAGTAAGTGTATCTTCTTCTTCCCCTATACCATGAAAGTGATATGATAAGATTTGTTTATTAGGAAGATTGTATTGGTTACAGTATGTAAGGTGGATCAAATAATGTTTGTCTCCATTGAAGCAATATAGAATTATGATTATTAAGCATGAATTTGTGAGAAAAAGTTAAAGATAAGCCTTTCCCCCCACCAAATCACTTGCTTTAGGAGCCCAAGAATGAAGAAAACTGATCAGAGGAAATCAGTCATGGCATTTCTTGTATCAAAAGAGAGGACTAAAAAGTCACCTTTGGGAAGTACTATTATGCATCCATACCTTCTCCTCAACCAAATGGTAATAGATGGAAGTTTTGTGTATATCTTTTGAGGTCCTTGTCAGCTATAAAGAATATTCTGTGATAAATTTCACTTGGACATATAAGTTATTTGAGGGGATGGGAGTTGTCCTTTTCCCTCCCTCATATGGATATCATTTGGAGAAACATTTGATAGCAAATATAGGAATTAAAATGATTTGGAGAATTTCATCAATTCACTTACTCATTTTAATGAAAAAAATTCTTAGTAAAATTGAAACCAAGAAAAGGACTAGTTCAGAATATTTCCATCACTTCTTAGGAAATCATAGTTGGAAAACATGTACAGAAGGAAAGACAAGTACAAGGCCCATCTGTAAATTTTACTGGCAGTTTCTTTCTTCTCATTCTACTTCCTATACAATGTCAGCTAATGAGGGAAATTAATGTTAAAGGAAAAGATTTTCACTATGGAAAGCATAAAAAGAATATAAAGAAAAAAGAATACTTAGAAGAGAAAAGATGATAATAAGGGAAAATTTTAAAAAATGTATTGTAGAGAGGCAATGTCTCAATCGCTTTAACAGTGATGAAAATAGATTTTTAAAATCATAGCATGGTCAGAGATTCCTGGCAAGATTCTAAAGTGTACTATTGAGAAGATGGCTTGTAAGCAAATATGAAAAGGAATCCAATAATAATTAAGTGCCAATATGGGGTTATCCAGAGTAAATCATGCCAGGATAATTTTTTGGCAGTGTACCTTAGATTCTATAGTGAAATCTATTCAAAACTAGTTAAATGACTAACCCCTTATCAATGATTAATGGATCAATGTTAATATCTAGATATGTATTTAGTAAAGTGCTTCTTCACCCTTTTCTGCTCAATATCTTTATCAATGAAGGTATGGATGGCATACTTATAAATTTTCAGGGATATCAATAGCTTCTTAGTCTTAAGATCCAAAATAATTTTAATGATTTAGAAAGGTAAGCTGAATTGAGGTGGAATTGAACAAGGATAAATATGAAGTCCAATATATTTAAATTATAAAAATCAACTACAGATGTTGGGGGTGGGGTTTAGTTATCATGTCTAGACAAAAATCAATGTGGAGAAAAAAAAAACCTTTGGGTTTTAGTGGATTGGAAATAAAAAAAATATTATATGATCTTAGGTTACATTAATAAAGATCCTGACTTCATTATTTATTATCTGTGTGAAACTAGGCAAGCTCCTTCATCTCTCTGGACATTGGTTTTCCTCATCTAGAATAATCACAATAGCTATAACAATAACCAGCATTTACACAGAACTTTTAGGTTTCTAAAATGATTTTAAGATATATCATTTTATCCTAACAACAACACTGAGAGGTAAATATTACTATCATTCTCATTTAATACAAGAGAAAATTTAAGGAAATTGAGGTAAAGTGTCATCTGGGATGACATAGCTAGTGAGTATCTGAGGCTAAATATGAATGTAAGCTTTCTTAACTCCAGATAATGCTCTTTCCACAGAACCACCTAGTTGCTATTAGAAAATGAGTAGATTGGATTAGATGCTCTGTCATAATACTTCTAGTTCCCGATATATGAGACTACAATTAAGAATTAATTTTACACAAAAAATGAAATGATTCTGAGAAATTTTGTCCTGGTCAGATTATACTTGGAGTATTATGTTAGGTTATGGGCACCATATTTTAGAAAATATTGATAAATAAGTGTATCCAGGAGAAGGTGATTAAAATAGTTAATGTCCTGGAGAACATTCCATATAGGGATCAATTTAAGTAATTAAGGGTGCTTAGCTTGGAGAATATGGAATAGAGAGGTGTTATATCATGAAAACTGCTACCAAGTTCTTAAAAAGTTATCCTGTGGAAGAGGGAGTAGGCTTTTTTTTTCCTTTTGGCCTGGAAAGTCAGAACAAGGGGGAAACAAAGGAAAATCACAATTATGTCTATTTTGGTTTGATATAAAACCAAGTGAATTAATGTTAATCAAAAGTGAATGGTATGCTTCAAGAATCAGTAACTTTTTTCCCTTTTTGGAGGTCTTAGAACAAAGTGACCATTTTTTGAAAATTTGTAGAAGCCATTCAAGTACAGGTTAGACAAGCTAGTCTTTGAGGTCTTTTCCAGATGTGTAATATTGAGATTCTGAGAGATAACAGACATAAGACAGGGTGATCATTCAGAGATCATTACTATAGTTTAGGTCAGATATAATATAATAATAATAATAATATGTCAGAAGTGAAGGTCAGAATATGAGAAGAATTACACAGGCACACTCCTCAGAATTTGATAATTTGGGAGGATAGAGCAAGAGAGAGGGAAGGTTCTGAGAGGAGTCTAAGATTTGAGCCTGGTTATGGACACCCAGTACTACTTAATGAAAGCATTGTTATTTCCCCAAACTGACTCATTGCTGGTGTAAAGAGAGGCCCTTTATCCTTAGTTATGAGCTGTCTCCGAATGGAATGTGTGAAGGCAGAAGCCTGACAGTTAAAGAGGCAGCATATCTCAATTGGCCTGACTCTGCCTTCAGTAGCCTGGGGTTTATTGAACTGAGATTTCTACTCTTACTCCTGTTGCTCTTTAGCTGAAAGATTTCAGCTAAGTCATTCCTCTTTGGTTAGGAATTAATTCCTCAGTTTCCTGAGCTGTAAAGTAAAGATAAGAATGACAATACAGAATCAAAACTTGTCTGCTGATCCAAAACCTATGAATATCTCATGAGGGCATAAAGTAGATGATATATCATATTATCAACCAATCAATCAACAAGGGCCTACTAGCACCCAGCATGTTGCACAAGGCTATCATGGATTTTGTAAGATAACCAACCAAATGCTCTCCAGGGAACACTTGACTCTATGTATAAATTAGGCATCTTGCAAGTTCATCCAGATAACATAGGTAACTACATTACTCTTTAGATCTTTTATTTGCAACGTATGATACAAACAAACCTCTGGGCTTAGAGTCCAGAAGCCTTTCACGTTAAGGGTCCCAATTCTGACTCTAAATAGTTCTACAACATTGGACAAGTCACAATTTTTCTGAGCCTCAGTTTCCTTATATGTTAAAGGAGAATAATAAAAACATATCCTTCTTAGCTTTGCTTTGATCAGAAACATTTTGCAATGACCTAATTAATACCATGAAGAAACCTCACTCTGATATAGTTTAGATATTAGCCCCAAGTCTTCAATTACATAGTTGGCAATTATCCCTGTGATGTTTTCCTTAACATATTGATTTTATAGGATCCAATTGAAAATGTTTATAATTCTTACATCAGATACCTTCTAGAGTGGTGAAGAAACTACTTAATGAACTATGAAATAACATTTATAAATGTAAACTAATCAGCATATCACCCCAATGTGAACTTTTGCCAAGGAGTAGCTTAGCAGATTTAGTCCAACTTTGGCACAACCAAGTACTGGACTAGAAATAAGCCCTCTATGATATAATTGTGATACAGTAGAGAGCACATTTGCTATTCAGACATGGGGCTTGCCTTCAAAATACTTGCAGTCTAATAGGAAGATAAAATACCAAACATTATATATATACATGCACACACACTCACACACACACACACACACACTCACATGCACTCTATTAAATGATAAATGAATCAGAATGTTAGGTGACACAATGGATAAAGTACCAAGCCTAAAATCAGGAGGAGTTATCCTGTGAGTTTAAGACACTTAATAGCTGCATTACCCTGGACAAGTCACTTAACCTTGTTTACCTCAGTTTCTTTATTTGTAAAAACAAGCTGTAGAAGGAAATCACAACCATTTCATCATCTTTGCCAAGAAAACTCAAAATGTGTCTGAAGAGTTGGGCACAACTGAACAACAACAGAACTCTTTGTATCTGTTATGTGTAGGAGGAGTGGGGAGTAGTCATTACAAATTACAAGAATTCTTAACTTTTTTTTTTTTAATCATGGGTCATTTTGTTATTTTGGTGAAGTTTCTGGACCTGGACCTCTTATCAGCATGACATTTTAAAATACATAGGATTAAAAGAAATCAATTATATTGAAATATAGTTAATCAAAATATTTATTTAAAAAACAAATATATGGTCCCTCAGGTTAAGAACTGAACTGGGGAGATCAAGTAATGACCCTTTCTGTAAAAGGTGCCATATACACTTGGCTTTAAAGTACAGGGTGGAACAAGCACCTCAAAATGAGGAGGGAAGGAGAGCATTCTAGACTTAGGAATAGCTTGAGAGACTTAAAAGGAGTATATATTCAGGGGCTAAAATGTTACCTCACTTGACCTAGACATAGAATGTGAGAAGAGTTCTATGACTTAAAGAAAAGAGATAAGATGATATGTTGTACTATGTTGTACATAGCCTTGAACATTAAAATCAAAGGACTTTGACCTCTGCAAACAATAAGAAATCGCTGAAAATTTAGAGAAGCATGATATGGCCAGATGTCTGAATTAAGAAGATTTTTTTCAGCACTATGGATGAAAAATAGAAGGGTAGGCTTCTGGGAATGGAAGGGGAGAGGGTCAGGTTTTTATTTCAGGTATTCTTTGGTACTTTTTTGGTAGATACAGGGCCCTAAGTTTCTGTGTTCTTTGCTTCTCAGATCTGGACAGAGGACAGGTAAAAGGCTACTGAACAGATACTTGATTTCTTGATCTTCCTGATTAACTTTTCCTCCAGCTCTACTATAATCCTCTATTTGAGAGAATGCTGTCTAGCATTGTGATCAGAAGCTAAGATTAAGAAGATCTCTAGGTTCATAATTGAGTACAAAACCTAGAAATAAAACAGAACTTTTTTTCCTGTGGTTTATATAATTAAGATCATACCTTATGCTGTATAATACTTCACAATTTTGTTCTTCCCCATTGCTATAATCATTATTATCCTCATCATTACTGCAATCACCACCATCATCATTACTATCATTAATGTTATTGGAAATCTCTAATTTGGACATCATCAAAATACATTTATTAAGCACTGATTTGTGTGTGGCAGCTAATTACTTTTACCTGATTGAGTGGAGAAGTAATGATAGCATAATCTTTCCTCTTTCTCATAAAACTCTTTCTAGTATAGGATTTATTCCTAAAGAGCCATAGGATTAAGGGTCTATCTTCCTATTATGTATAAAGAGTGACATGACCCCCAAAAGAGCTCCTGGGACCTTGACCTGGACTAACAAGTCACATTTCCATTTTACAATCCCCCTTTGGAAACTTGTAGGAATGGGACTAACTAGCAGTGAGAGTTTTTCAATCAGGACAATGGAATGATCTCTGTCTCTCTTTGTCCCTTTCTTAAAATTTCAAAACACTGTAAAACTTCAGATAGATAAAGTGGTCCCAGAGTATTTAGCCTCAAATACTTCCCATGTGCTCTCCCCTACTGCACAAAAGAGCTCAATAAGTATAGAAACTAGTCTCTAAAGAATGAACATGAGCTACAGATCCCAAAATAGTCCATGATTCCTTGGTATTGTACAATTAGTTTCTGATTTACTTCCTCCAAAGTTCTAGTACAAATTTTTAAAGCAGAATATATGGAAGAGATATAGGAATAGAACCCTGGTTTTCTCCTCAGAATTAGTAGGAAATTGATTACTCTTCCGTCCCTTCCTCTTTTTGTTGTTCAGTTGTTTTTTAGTTATGTGTGACTCTTCTTGACCCTATTTGGGATGTTTATATTTCCTTTTCCAACTTATTTTGCAGATGAAAAATTGAGGCAAACAATTAAGTGCCTTGCTCAGTGTCGCATAGCTAGTAAGTGTCTATGACAGGATTTCAACTCATTAAGCTAGTAAGTGTCTATGACTGGATTTGAATTCATAAAGAGGAATCTTCCTGACTCTAGACTTGGTGCTCTATCCACTGAGTCAACTAGGAAACAAGTGGGAAACTGATTGTTCTTCCCTTCCTTTATCTAACTAGAAAATCTAGATTATTAGAAAGTCATCCCTGATATTTCAGCATCCTCTTCCTCTGAAGTTTTTACTTTCACTAAATGATCCTCTTTGAGAATTAAAGAAAAATAACAAAGAAGGAATGTTATTAGTCCACTGAATTGAGTCTGTCAAGTCAAAGTACTCCAAACTCCAAGACACCCTTTAATTCACATCCAACTACTTAAAGTTAATTCCACAAGAACTCACTGGATTTGACTTAACCTCTCCAATTTTAATTATATATTTAATTTGCTTTTTTTATTTTGGCAGCTTTAAAACAAAGAAAGGAAAGAAGGAAGGAAGGAAGGAAGGAAGCAAAGAAGGAACGAAGGAATGAAAGAACAAAGAAAAAGAGAAAGGAAAGAAGGAAGACTTGCAAAATGTTTCCCATACAATATTTTATATAATAAATTCATTTAAGACAAAATGTGAAGTCTTTTAAAATCATAATGAGAGGGGGGAGGAGCCAAGATGGTGCAGTGAAAACGTGACTCTCTGTGTCCTTATCTCAAATCAACAATAAAATGAGCCTCTGAACTGATCTTTAAGTCAAAGAATCCAGAAATATTTGGACTACGAAACACTGCTTGCAGTTACCTCTTAAGAACTTCATAGCAGGTCTGTTTCAGTTGGGCAGTGGGGTAAGCAGCTTGCTCGGTGCAGTCCAGAACTGAGGGCAGAGAACTGGGTGGGACTCAGCTCATCATGGCAGAAACTCCAAACGCCAAAGTCCAAACACCTGGGGAGTATCTGAGGCACTCAGGACACTCTGCCCTGATTGGAGGCAGGTGTTCTGGCAGATTTGTCTTTTATAAGGAGTGAATTGGGCAAAGTACTAGCCCCACCGGCCCAGTTAATTGGCAGAAATTTCACCAGGGCAAACTACAGCCAGCAGCTGCTCTAGCCTTAAACAGACCCCCAAGCTTTCTAAAAAATGAGTAAAAAGCAGAAGAGAGCTCTCACCATAGACAGCTTTTTTCAAGAGAAAGAAGGGCAGATCCCAGAACCTGAGGTTCCTATAGGCAAAGCAACTCCAGAGGAAACCATCAAGAGATACATAACCTGGTCCCCTTTTCAAAAGGCCTACTTGGAAGATTGCATAAAGAATCTCAAAAGAGAGCTGGATAATAAATGGGAAAATAAACTGAGATCAGTGCAAGAAGGATATAATGCCCTGCAAAAGAAATATGAAAAAGACATCAATTTATTGAAAAACAAAATTGGTGAAGTGGAAAAAGTATGCAATGAACAAATTGGCCAGTTACAAAAGGAGATAAAAAAGGTAACTGAAGAAAACAACACTTTAAAAATAAGAATTGAACAAATAAAATTGAATGGCTCAATAAGACTTCAAGAATCAGTCAAACAAAAACAAAAAAAGAAAAAAATAGAAGAAAATATGAAATATCTCCTAGGAAAAACAACTGACTTGGAAAATAGATCTAAGAGAGACAATCTAAGGATTATTGGACTTCCTGAAAGCCATGATGAAAAACAGAATCTAAACACTATCTTCCAGGAAATCCTGAAAGAAAACTGCCCTGAGGTTGTAGAATCAGAAGGCAAAATCATCATTGAAAGAATTCACCAATCACCTCCTGAAAGAGATCCCAAAATTAAAACCCCAAGGAATATTGTGGCTAAATTTCAGGACTATCGCAAAAAGGAAAAGATTTTGCTAGCAGCTAGAAAGAAACAATTCAAATACCAAGAATCTATAATTAGAATCACACATTATCTATCAGCCTCCACATTGAAGGACTGAAGGGCCTGGAACCAGATATTCCAAAAGGCAAAGGAACTTGGATTACAGCCAAGAATAACCTATCCAGCTAGAATGAACATTATCCTCCAGGGAAGAAGATGGTCATTTAATGATATAGGTGAATTTCACCTATTTCTAATGAAAAGACCAGATCTGAACAAAAAGTTTGACCTCCAAACACAGAACTCAAGAGAAGCATAAAAAGGTAAAAAGGAAAGGACTCTTGAGAACTTTATTTCTACTATGTGGATACTTTAAGATTGAGGGTACAATTTGATATTACTTTGATAATAAGAAAAAGAAAACCAGAGGGGAAAAGGCTATCATACTGGGGGAAAGAGGGAAAAGGTGGTAAAATAAGGTTAAAAAAAGGAGGTTAAAAAGAAGGTAAAATGTCATGAAGAGGCAAAGATAACCTAATATAACTGAGGGAAAGAAGGGAGGGAGATGAGCATTGTGTAAATCTTACTGTCATCAGATTGGGGCTCTAAAAGTGTATATCAGACACATTTAGTTTCACAGAGAAACTTGACTAGTAGAAGGGAAATTAGAAGAATCAGGGGAAAGGAGTAAAAAAGGGGGAGGGACTCTAAAGGGGGGAGGATTGTTTGTGGGAGGGGGTCATCAAAATCAAAATACTGAGGAGGGGGGAAGGGAGAAAGGGGAAAAGAAAGGCAAAAACATAACAGGTAAATAAGATGGCAAGAAATATAGAATTAGTTATTCTAACTGTGAATGGGAATGGGATGAACTCTCCCATAAAGAGGAAGCAGAATGCAGACTGGATTAAAAACCAGAATCCCACAATATGTTGTCTACAAGAAACACATCTAAAGCATAGTGACACATGCAGGGTGAAGGTAAAAGGCTGGAGCAGAATCTATTATGCTTCAGGTGAACAACAACAACAACAAAAAATGCAGGGGTAGCAATCCTAATATCAGATCAAGTAAAAGCAAAGGTAGATCTAATCAAAAGAGATAAGGAAGGAAACTATATTTTATTAAAGGGTACCATAAATAATGTAGCAATGTCAATACTAAATATATATGCACCAAGTGGTATATCATCCAAATTCCTAGGGGAGAAATTAAGAGAGATGCAAGGAGAAATAGAAAGCCAAACTATACTAGTTGGGGATTTCAACCTTGCTCTCAGAATTAGATAAATCAAACCACAAAATAAATATGAAAGAAACTAGGGAGGTAAACCAATTGTTAGAAAAGTTAGGTATGATAGATCTTTGGAGAAAATTGAATGGAGAAAGTAGGGAGTTTACTTTTTTTCTCAGCGGCTCATGGAACTTATACAAAAATTGACCATGTATTAGGGCATAAAACCTCAAAATCAAATGCAGAAAGGCAGAAATAGTAAATGCATCTTTTT
>JAJPUD010016512.1:0-33880 GCA_023553655.1 Myrmecobius fasciatus
AAGATTAGGAGGGAAGCATCAAACTGGGAAATCATCTTTACATTTAATGGTTCTGATAAAGGCCTCATTTCTAAATTATATAGAGAATTGTCTCATATATATAAGAATTCAAGCCACTCTTCAATAGATAAGTGGTCAAGGGATATGAACAGACAATTTTCAGATGATGAAATTAAAACCATCTCTAGTCATATGAAAAGTTGCTCCAAATCACTATTGATCAGAGAAATGCAAATTAAAACAACTCTGAGATACCACTACACACCTGTCAGATTGGCTAAAATGACAGGAAAAGGTAACGATGAATGTTGGAGGGGATGTGGGAAAACTGGGACGTTAATACATTGTTGGTGGAACTGTGAACGGATCCAACCATTCTGGAGAGCAATTTGGAGCTATGCTCAAAAAGTTGTCAAACTGTGCATACCCTTTGACCCAGCAGTGTTTCTACTGGGCCTATATCCCAAAGAAATCTTAGAAGAGGGAAAGGGACCCATATGTGCAAGAATGTTTGTGGCAGCTTTTTTTGTAGTGTCTAGAAACTGGAAACTGAAGGGATGTCCATCAATTGGAGAGTGGCTGAATAAATTATGGTATATGAATGTTATGGAATATTATTGCTCTGTAAGAAACGACCAGCAGGACGATTTCAGAGAGGCCTGGAGGGACTTGCATGAACTGATGCTGAGTGAAACGAGCAGAACCAGGAGATCATCATGCACAGCAACAACAGTATTACATGATGATCAATTCTGATGGACTTGGCTCTCTGAAATGAAGAATTGTCTCAAACCAGTTCCAGTTGTTCACTGAAGAAAACCATATACACCCAGAAAGAGGGACGTGAAAGATGGACCACAACGTAACATTTTCATGATCTCTATTGACATTTGCTTGCATTGTGTTGCCTTTCTCTGATTCTTTTTTTTTTCTTGTAGAAAGGATTTTTCTTGCATAACTTGTCAAGCATTTCAACATTATTAACATGTAGTGGACTTCCTGCCATCTAGGGGAGGGGAGGGGACTGGGGGTAAAATTTGTATTGGAAAGCTTTGTAAAGATCAAAGTTGGGGAACTACCCATACATACGTTATACAAATAAAAAGCTTAAAATAAAAAAAAAAGCCTGGCAATTTCTTTGAATTAAGGGATCATTCAGCATATTTTAGACACCTATGAATCAATTAGTATGTTTAATACTGCTAATGCAAAGAAAAAAATGAAATCAAGGGGCTTACATTCTATCAGGATAGATAACATGTATTTACATATATTATTATATTATACATATTTTTATTAAAGCTTTTTATTTGCAAAACATATACATAGGTAATTTTTCAACATTGAATCTTGTAAAACTTTCTGTTACAAATTTTTCCCTCCTACCTCCCACACCTTCCCCTACATGTTAGGAAATCTAATACATGTTAATTATGTTAAAATATTTGACAAATCAAATATGTGCATATATATTTATTTATACAGTTATCTTGCTGTACAGAAAAAAAAAAAAACCTGAGAAGGAAAACAATGCAAGCAAACATCAATAGAAAGTGTGAAAATGCTATGTTGTCTTCCACACTCAGATCCCACAGGCCTCTCCCTGGGTGTAAATGGCTTTCTTCATCACTGAGCAACTGGAACTGGTTTGAAACATCTCATTATTGAAGAGAATCATGTCCTTCAGAATTGATCATCATAATGTCTTCTTGTTGCCGTGTACAGTGATCTCCTGGTTCTGCTGATTTCACTCAGCATCAGTTCATACAAGTCTCTCCAAGCATCTCTGAAGTCATCTTGTTGATTGTTTCTTACAGAACAATCATAATCCATAACTTTCATATACCATAAATTATTCAGCCATTCTCCAACTGATGGACATCCATTCAGTTTCCAGTTTCTAGCCCCTACAAAAAGGGCTGCCTCAAACATTCTTGCACATCTTTCCCTCCTTGAAGATCTCTTTGGGATATAGTCCCAGAAGAAACATTGCTGGATCAAAGGGTATGCACAGTTTGATAACTCTTTGAGCATAGTTCCAAATTGTTCTCCAGAATGGTTGGATCTGTTCACAGTTCCAACAACAATGTATCAGTGTCCCAGTTTTCCCACATCCCCTCCAACATTAATCGTTATCTGTTACTGTCATCTTAGCCAATCTGACAGGTGTGTCGTGACATCTCAAAGTTGTCTTAATTTGCATTTCTCTGATCAATAGTGATTTGGAGCACCTTTTCATATGGCTAGAAATAGTTTAATTTGATCATCTGAAAATTGTCTGTTCATGCCCTTTGACAATTTACCGATTGGAGCGTGGCTTGAATTCTGCTAAATATGAGTCGATTCTCTATATATTTTAGAAATCAGGCCTTTATCAGAACCTTTAAATGTAAAGATGATTTCCCAATTTATTGCTTCTCTTCTAATTTTGTCTGCATTAGTTTTGTTTATACAAAAACTTTTTAACTTAATATAATCAAAATTATCTATCTGGTGTTCAATTAAGAGTTCCAATTCTTCTTTGGACACAAATTCCTTTCTTCTCCACAGGTCTGAGAGGTAAACTATCCTATGTTCCTGCAAATTGTTTATAATATCACTCTTTATATCTACATCATGAACCCACTTAGATCTTATCTTGGTATGTGTTATTAGGTGTGGGTCAAGCCCTAAAATCTTCCATATTAGTTTCCAATTTCCCCAGCAGTTTTTGTTGAATTGTGAGGACTTATCCCAAAAGATGGAGTCTTTGTGTTTATCAAACACTAGACTGCTATAGTTATTGCCTGGTTTGTCCTGTGACCCTATACTATTCCACTGATCAACTGCTCTATTTCTTAGCCAATACCAAATGGTTTTGATAACTGCTGCTTTAAAATATAATTTTAGATCTGGCACAGCAAGGCCACTCTCATCAGCCTTCTTTTTTTTCATTAATTTTCGAGATTCTTGACCTTTTGTTCTTCCAAATGAACTTTGCTACTATTTTTTCTAGATCTGTAAAATAATTTGTTGGGAGTTTGATTGGTAGAGCACTAAATAAGTAAATTAGTTGGGTAGTGCTATAATTTTTATTGCATTTGTTCGGCCTTCCCATGAGCACTTCATGTTTTTCCAACTGATTAGAGCTGACTTTATTTGTGTGGAAAGTATTTTGTAGTTTAGTTCGTATAGTTCATGACTTTTCCTTGGCAGATAGATTCCCAAATATTTTATGCTATCAGCAGTTATTTTGAATGAAATTTCTTTTTGTATCTCTTGCTCCTTAACTTTGTTGGTAATATATGAAAATGCTGATGATTTATATGGATTTATTTTGTATCCTGCAACTTTGCGAAAGTTGTGAATTGTTTCTAGCAGTTTTTAGTTGAGTCTCTAGGGTTCTCTAAGTATACCATCATGTAATCTGCAAAAAGTGATAATTTGGTTTCCTCATTACCTACTCTAATTCCCTTAATCTCTTTTTTTTCTCTTACTGCCAAAACTAACATTTCTAATACAATATTAAATAGTAATGATGACAGTGGGAAGCCTTGTTTCATTCCTGATCTTATTGGTCTAGTTTGTCCCCATTACATATGATGCTTGCTGATGGTTTCAAATAGATGCTACTAATCATTTTAAGGAAAAGTCCATTTATTTCTATTCTCTCTAGTGTTTTTAATAGGAATGGATGTTGGATTTTATCAAATGCTTTTTCTGCATCTATTTAGATAATCATATGATTTTTGTTAGTTTGCTTATTAATATAATTAATTATTATAATTAATTATAATATTATAATTAATATTAATATAATTATATAATTGTAATATATTATATAATTATTATATAATTAATTAATAATTATATAATTGATTATAATAATATAATAATATAAATAATTATATAATATAATTATATATAATTATATAATTAATATAATTAAAATGATAGTTTTCCTAATATTGAACCAGCCCTGCATCCCTGGTATAAATCCTACTTGGTCATAGTGTACTATCCTGGGGATGACTTTCTGTAATCTCATTGCTAATATCTTATTTAAAATTTTTGCATCAATATTCATTAGGGAAATTGGTCTATAGTTTTCTTTCTCTGTTTTCATCCTACCTGGTTTAGGTATCAGCACCATATCGGTTTCATAGAAGGATTCTGGCAGTATACCTTCTGTCTCTATGTTCTCAAATAGTTTGTGTAGTATTGGAATTAATTGTTCTTTGAATGTTTGGTAGAATTCACATGTGAATCCATCTGGCCCTGGAGATTTTTTCTTAGGGAGTTGGTTAATGGCTTGTTCTGTTTCTTTTTCTGATATGGGGCTGTTCAAATAATTTATATCCTCTTCTGTTAACCTGGGCAATCTATATTTTTGTAGATATTCCTCCATTTTATTTAGATTATCAAATTTGTTGCCATAAAGTTGGGCAAAGTAACTCCTAATTATTGCTCTAATTTCCTCTTCATTGGTGGAAACTTCTCCCTTATCATCTTTGAGACTAACAATTTGATTTTCCTCTTTGCTTTTTCCAATCAAATTAACTAAAGGCTTATCTACTTTGTTGGTTTTTTCATAAAACCAACTCTTAGTTTTATTTATTAATTAAATAGTTTTCTTATTTTGAATTTTGTTAGTCTCCCCTTTTATTTTTAGAATTTCCAATTTGGTATTTAATTGAGGGTTTTTAATTTGCTGATTTTCTAGCTTTTTTAATAGTAAGCCCAAACCATTGATCTTCTCTTTCTCTATTTTATGCAAGTAAGAATGTAGAGATATAAATTACCCCTTATAAACACTTTGACCATATCTCACAAATTTTGGTATGCTGTGTCATTATTGTCAGTCTCCTAGATGAAATTATTGATTGTGTCTATGATTTGCTCTTTCAACCATTCATTCTTTAAACTTAGATTATTTAATTTCCAATTAACTTTTTGTCCATTTTCTACTGGCCTTATATTGCATGTGATTTTTATTGCATCAAGATCTGATGCAATTACTATTTCTGCCTTTCTGTATTTGATTTTGAAGTTTTTATGCCCTAACATGTCATCAATTTTTGTATAAGTTCCATAAACAGAAGAGAAAAAGTAAATTCCCTACTGTCTCCATTCAATTTTCTCCAATGATCTATCATACCTAACTTTTCTAACATTTTGCTTACTTCCCTAACTTCTTTCTCATTTATTTTTTGGTTTAATTTATCTAATTCTGAGAGAGCAAGGTTGAGATCCACCACTAGTATTGTTTTGCTGTCTTCTTGCATCTCTCTTAACTTCTCCTCTAGGAATTTGGATGCTATATATGCTTAGTATTGATATTTCATCATTATCTATGGTACCCTTTAATAAAATATAGTTTCCTTCCTTATCTCTTTTAATTAGATCTATCTTTGCTTTTACTTGTTCTGAGATCAGGATTGCTACCCCTGCTTTTTGTTGTTGTTTTTGTTCACCTGAAGCATAATAGATTCTGCTCCAGCCCTTTATCTTTACTCTGTATATATCTCTATGCTTTAGATGTGTTTCTTGTAAACAATATATTTTTGGATTCTGGTTTTTTATCCAGGCTGCTATCTGCTTCTGTTTTATGGGAGAGTTTATCCCATTCACATTAACAGTTAATATAAATAATTCTGTATTTCCTGCCATCTTATTTACCCAAAGTTATGTTTTCCTCTTTCCTTTCCCCCTTTTCCCTCCCCCTCCCCAGTATTTTGCTTTTGATGAGCACCTCTCTCAAACAATCCTACCTCTTTTGGAGCCCCTCCCCCTTTTTTAAACCTTTCCCCCAATTCTTTTATTTTCCCTTCTATTAGTCTATCACTTTCTTTTCCTCCTTTCCTTCCCATTTCCCTATAAGGAGGGACAAGGTTCTCTGTGAAACCAAAAGTGTCTGATATACTCTTTTAGAGCCCAATCTGATGAGAGTAAGATTCACACAATGCTCATTCCCCTTCCCTTCTTTCCCTCAATTATATTAGCATTTCTTTACCTCTTCATGAGATTTTACCTTATTTTTAACCTTCTTTTTTAACCTTCTTTTACCTCCTTTTGGCTCTTTTTCCCCAGCATAATAGCCCTTCCACCTCTAGTTTCTTTTTTCGTATTATCAAAGTAAAATCAAATTATACCCCCATTCTTTAAGTATATCCATAGTAGAAATATAGTTCTCAAGAGTTCTTTCCTTTTTTATATTTTTATGCTTCCCTTGAGTTCTGTGTTTGGAGGTCAAATTTTTTGTTCAAATCTGGTGTTTTAATTAGAAATTGGTGACATTCACCTATATAATTAAATGTCCATCTTTTTTTTTTTCTGGAAGATAATGCTCATTCTAGCTGCATAGCTTATTCTTGGCTGTAATCCAAGTTTGTCTTTTGGAATATCTGGTTCCAGGCCCTTTGATCCTTCAATGTAGAGGCTGACAAATCTTGTGTAATTGTAATTACAGTTCCTTGGTATTTGAACTGTTTCTTTCTAGCTGCTAGCAGTATCTTTTCCTTGGTGCAATAGTCCTGAAATTTAGCCACGATATTCTTTGGGGATTTCATTTTGGGGTTTCTTTCAGGAGGTGATGGGTGAATTCTTTCCATGGGGATTTTGCCTACTGATTCTAAAACATAAGGGCAGTTTTCTTTCATGATTTCCTGGAAGAAAGTGTTAAGGCTCTCTTTTTCATCATGGCTTTCAGGCAGTCCAAATAATTCTTAGATTGTCTCTCCTAGATCCATTTTCTAGGTCAGTTGTGTTTCCTAAGAGATATTTCATATTTTCTTCTATTTTTTCTTTCTTTTTTGTTTTTGTTTGACTGTTTCTTGAAGTCTTATTGAGTCATTCACTCCCATTTGTTCAGTTCTAATTTTTAATGTATTATTTTCTTTACATACCTTTTTTTTAACTCCTTTTGTGATTGGCCAATTTTTTCATTGCATATTTTTTCTATTTCACCAATTTTGTTTTTCAGTGAATTGGTGTCTTTTTCATATCTCTTTTGGAGGGCATTCTATCCTTCTTTCAGTGATCTCACTTCATTTCACCATTTTTCTTCTAACTCTCTTTTGAGATTCTTTATGCAATCTTCCAAGTAAGCCTTGTGAAATGGGGACCAGCTCACGTCACCCTTTGTGGCTTCCACTGGAGTTGCTTTACCTTTAGGAACCTCAGGATCTGGGGTCTGCCCTTCTTTCTCTCCATAAAAGCTGCCTATGCTGAGAGTTCTTTTCTGTTTTTTTTTTAATTCATTTTTAAAAAAAAAGAGTTTGAGGTCTGCTTAAAGCAGAGAAGCAGCAGCTGCAATAATTTAGCCTGGGCCAATTCGGCTGATTGGATTCCAGTGCTGGGTTATCTGGGCTAGGTCCCATGTTTGCAATGGGTTACAATCTCCCTTTTGCAAAAGGCAGATCTGCCAAAGCACCTACCCACAACCAAGGCAGAGTGTCCCAAGAGTCTCCTGGGGACTTCCCAGGTGCTTACAATCTGCCAAGCTGAGTCTCACCCAGCTTCCTGCCATGTCTCCAGTATCCTATTTCAATTTTCTTCTCTCAACACTTTAGCTTTTCTATAATATTTTTAAATTTATGAAGATTTTACTGTTTTTTCCTCTACAATCCCATCCACTACCCACTGATGGAAGGAAAATATATCAAGATTGAGAAACACAAGAATTAAGGACTGAACGGTATAAAATGCACCCTCACTGCCCAACCCTCTGCCCGACTGAAACAGACATGTGTGAGAGCTTCTCCAAGGTAGTTTCTGCTAGTAATGTGTTGTAGTCCAAATATTTGTGGGTTATTTGCTTTAAAAATCAGTTTAGAGCCTTAACCTGCTGTTGGTTTAAGAGAAGGTCAGAGGAAGACATAGAGAGTCATGTCTTCACTCTGCCATCTTGCCTCCGCCCCCCTATATTATACATATTAAACATAGAAAATAGATACAAAGTATTTGAAGGGGCATTGTAGTGGACTTCTTGTCTATGTCAGCATTTGACCTGAATCTTGAAGGGAATTAAGGATTCTAAAAAGTAAAAAATGAAGTAAGACTTCATGCTAAAAGTTCATAACATTCCATGGAAATTCCCTGAGATGCTAGAAAGCATGTTGTGTATGAAGAATAGTAAAAAGTTCAGATTGATTAGACTGCATATTTCATTATCGAAGTAATGCATAAAAAGGCTAGAAAGGTAGGTTGTGACTAGGCTGTCAAAAGCTTTTAATGATTTATGGAATTTATTGAATAGTAGAGAAACATGGCAGACCTGTGTTTTACAAATAAAACTTTCGTAGTTGCATGGAAGATAAAATGAAAAAGACAGCTTTGAAGCCCTGTAACAAAATAGGAGGCTGTTGAAATCCCCAATTCTAAATATCTATCTGTTTGACTTGTACTGTTAAGGTTCTTTCTTAATTAAACATGCCCTGGCTTTACTTCTGGATAGTAAAGTTATTCTTTTTCATGACAAACAAATCATATACCTTTGAAAGCACATTATATAGGAGTGATTTTTAGCATGAAGTTTCTTTATTCTTTTCATAATGTATTAAAATTATAACAGACAGTTAAGGGCACCTCAAATATTGACTTCTTTGACAAAGAAGTCTGGCAAAAATGGTAAGCAAGGATAATCATGATTTCTTATCTCTTAAAAGGAATTTCATTTCATGATTTAGTGTATGCTAACAATTCTATACTGAGACCAAAATAAGAAACCATATAGATGAGGTTATCCTGTTCAATCCTTAATTCTTGTGTTTCTCGATCTTGATATACTTCCTTCCATCAGTGGGTAGTGGATGGGATTGTAGAGAAAAAAAAAACATAAAATCCTCATAAATTTAAAAAAATATTACAGAAAATTTAAAGTGTTGAGTGAAGGAAATTGAAATATGATATTTTAAATAAAGCCATATTTTAAATTTCAAGTCTAGGCAGTAATATATTTATCCAACTTTGAGAGGGATAGAGGCCATAATTAAGGTATGAAAATCTAATCATCTATCAGTTGATTTTTTTCCAATGCAATTCCAATAGATTATACCCTTTTCTCTGACCTCTTGATTGAGGAAGAGCCTTTACCTGAACATCAGGTTCTATAAAAACGACCTTACAAATGTCCATTTTTCTCATCTCCTGGATGATCCTGTGAAGTAAGGTCTTTAGAAGCCTTAACCTTTCCTTGCATCCATTTCCCTCTGTTCTACTTACATAATCTTATTCAGTAATCAGTCAATATGCATTTATTAAGCATTTGCTATTTACCTAGTACTATGCTAAGTGCTGGGGATATAAAGAAAGGTAAGAAAAAAACTTAATCACTTCTCTCAAAGAGTTAACTCACTAATGGAAGAGTCAACTTACAAACTCATGATACACAATCAGGGATAAAGGATAAGTTGAATGTACATAACATAGAGAAGGCACTAGAATTCAGGTGAATTGGGAAAGTTTCTTGCAGAAGGTTAGATGTTAGCTAGGACTTGAAGGAAACTAGGGAAACCAGAACTCAGACCTAAGAAGAGACTCCATTCGTGGCAACAGAAACAGCCAGTAAAAATCCCTAGACTTAGGAATTGGAATGTTATCACAGAGGATATACCAGAAGGTCAATTTTCCTGGATCATAGAAAACATGGTTATGGTGGGGGAGGTAAAGCTGTTAGAAGAACAGAAAAGTGGGATTGGGTTGGTGATGATTATGAAGGGCTTTAGAATCCAAACACAAGTTTTGATCTTGAAATTTTCCCAAACTCATTGGAAAATATCATTATTTTGTGAGAACCAATCAGTTTTGTTACTCTCTTCTCAACATTACCCTCTACTCCTCTGATTAGAGGGCATAACCCTAAATTTCTTCATTTAAAGAGGGGAGCAAAAACTGACATATATAGAGACATGTCTTCATGTGCTCATTCAAATGAGGAGAGCATAGTTTTGATAATCTACAAATTGGCCTTAGAATGGTAAATGTCTAGGAGAGCAAATTCATCATTTCTGCCATATCGAACACATATATACACAGATACACAGACACACAGATACACAGACACACACAAATATACACATGTGTGTGTCCACACACACACACACACGGCTTTAGGGACCAAAACAAAGCCAGAGTGAAGCCATCTCCATCTGTAAGTATTGAATGTACTTGTTTTAATTGCCAGACTCTTACATGTGGTAGGACTGGGGCCAATTTTTAATTAGGATGAATTAGTTCTAAAGGATGTTTGGGGCTTGTTCTGATCTTGCTAGGTTTTTGCTTTCAGATTCCTTCATCCTATTGATTTTATTAGTTGCATATTACAGTCGATGTAGAGATACATGAAAGAAAGAAGGAAAGAGCAGCTTTTCTAATCAGCTGTAATATAAGCTGCCCAGCCATGAAACCAACAAGACCAAATGTTTCCTTCATGGCAGCAGCTGAACAGCCTTTTCCAAAGTTCTTCCAGGAGAGATAAAGCAGCCCCTGGATCATTAGACAGGGTTAAAAAACTCCACATTTTCATTCATCTTCAAACAAAGCTGCATAGAGGATTGCCCATGCACACCTGCAGCTGGGTTCAGTTTGACCTTTTTTGTTATCCCTGCCAAGAAAGAAATCCTGACAATAAATTCAGAAGAGGCTAGCATACTGCACTTGAAAATAGCTAAATTTCATTATCCTTCATTAATTCCATATCCAGAAGGTGAGGAGCAGGGAAGAGAATGATCCCAATGGGAACTTGAACATAGGCAGGCTCTTGGCAAAGACTTTTCAGAACTGGATCCAAATAGTTCTTCCCCCTAAACCCACCCTCCTTTCCCCCCTAAATAAATCCTGACCATATGTTTATACCAAATATTTTCAGAGGTGGATGCCAACATGTTTCACAGGAGATAATCTCACTTAAGATAACTTGAAGGGAAAGATGAGAGGCACAATTTGTTGACCAGACCCAGATGCTTAAGTTTTAGGTCACATTATTTGGAATTTCCAGGGAATTTATTAAATGTTAGCAAGTATGAATTCTTGAAAATAGCTTCTTTAGCACAATTGAAAGGACCATTTTCAATATGGGGACTGTAAACAGGAGCCCTTCTAAGACAAATATTATACTAATATATTTCATAGACTCATGCATTTAAAGCAGGAAGGTACTCTTTAATTAGATCTTTAAACCTAGACCCCTCATTTTACAGATAAGATTAAGAAATAGTTTATCCAAGGTCCCACAGGTAGTGATGACAAAGACAACATTTAAGCAAAGTGTTAGGTAGAGGGTTCTTGCTGTGTCAAACTGCTTTTAATTGAGGACTACAGTGTTTCAGATCTGATATTCCTTCAAGTGTAACTTTTTTTCTCCCTTCTCAGGACTTTGTTCTCTTTCATTTAAGCAAGGAGGTTTAGCTTTAGGTATAAGATTAAACTTTTTGGATCAAATTACATTATCTTGTGGTGGCACAGATAACCTGAACTACATCTGTGAACCTTTAAAGTTCCTACCAAAGAAGGTCTTCTTAGAGGAGCCTTGCTATATTTGGGGGAATTTAGGGGAATTTACAAATGGATGGAAATGTTAAAAAAAATCTCCCTGATTAGAAAGAGGTTCTTGGTACATTCCATCTGAGGGGAGTTCAAAATGAATAAGTAGGTATTTCTCCAGAGATCAGGCTCAGTGAGAAGACACAAGTTCAGAGGGAGAAGTGAGCTATATTTATTAAAATTAGGAAGGTCCATGTATTAAGTACTTGTTCTCTCATATCCAAAGCACATCACAGTTCTACAAAGAAGTTCAAGAGTCCTTGTAGTCTAGCCCCTTTATTTCAGGTCTGGTGAGGTCAAAGTAATCATGAAGAAATAGATGACTTTTTTTAAGTGATCTAAGGACTATGACCTTCTTTCAGGACTCATTCTAATTTTTTTAACCTCTCAGATAGCTATGGAATGATTCCTGTAACCATTAGTCTTTATAATTCTTTAACATCTTTGTTTTCATTATAGAAACATAATTTAAAAATTCTCCTTAATCAGTTTGTTTTGGTCAGGACATATATGTTCCTACTATAGAGAATACAGGCCATAGGAATTCTACACACTTTTTAACTCATCTCTATGTTTCAGCCTTACAGAGTTGCCTAAAGGAATTGAGATTAAATTAATTTATCAGTTTCATAGAGCCAGTATATGTCAGAAGCAGGATTTCACTAAAATAAACTCTCTATCCATTATGCCATGGTTCTATATTGAGGACCTTTATATCCTTTAAGATAATAATCAAACTAATCCTTAGCATTTTCTTCCTTAGCCTAGCCAATCCCAATTCTTTTAAGTACTTTAAATGAATTTTCCAGACTTGAGAGACTTCACTATTTTCAAACAATTTCCTAAACAGATGCCTCAGTTTCCCTCACTAATTCATTGCAGTGTTGAAAATGCCAGATAATAAAGAAATCCTCCCTTAACACTGACCAAACTCATTCATGCTTTAGTTTAAGTCTGTTTTATTTTGTTCTCTTAAGAGAAGATAGAAAACAGCTGTTCAACATCCTCTGGGGGAAGTGCTTATGTAGAATTAGTGTACAGGTTTCTTTGTGTATGTTGTACTAAAATATATAATGAAGAAGTTAGTAAATTTCTCTTTGATATTCAACAAAAATAATAAATTCATTTAAAAATCTTGGAAAAGCCAATTTCCCGCGTAGCTGTATAGTAGGGAGTGTGAAGGTAAGTAAAGTGTAAGTACACTGAGAAGTTAGAAAGGTTCAGACTGTGAAGAGTATTAAATGGCAAAAAAGGAGTTTCTATTTGATCTCTGAAGTAATAGAGATCCTCTGGAATTTTATGTGTAGTTGCATGTGTGTGTCTGTGTCTGTGTCTGTGTGTGTGTGTGTGTGTGTGTGTGTGTGTCACAGTCATACCTGCACTTAGGAAAAATCATATTGAGAAACATAGAGTAGAGAGATTTGAGTCAGGGAGACCACATGGAAGATTTAAAATATTTCAGGCTAGAAGTGATGAAGCCTTATGTTATCATGGTGGCTGAGTGTGCAGAGATTTTTACCCACATAATTTTTTTTTGCATTTCTCTATCCAGCTTTAGCACAATTCCTGTTGTATAACAAGTACCTAGTAAATGAATTCTCTTTGATTCAGTCTTTCCTGGAACCATCAAGTTGAATAAATTCAACAAGCAAATAAGTGCTTGTCAAGTGTTGGGCACTGTGCTAAGTCCTGGGACTAAAAATACAAGCAAAAAGAAAGAGTTCCAAAAAGTCTAGGAGAAAGTAATCACTTTGAGGTTAGTCAAGGCTAAAGGGATATTTCAGTGAAACAGGTTTTATGGATGTAGAAGAAAAATTCTAAGGATCAGAAATAGAGCCAGAGGAAGAGTGCAGTATACATGACTGTTCTGGGTATTTTTAAAAAACAAAGAGAATGAAGGTGGCCTAGCTGTACCAGACCTAAAATAATATTATAAAGCAGTGTTCATCAAAACTATTTGGCATTTGCTAAGAAATAAAGTAGCTGATCAGTAGAATAGGTTAGGTTCACAAGACACAATAGTCAAAAATCAGAGTAATCTAATGTTGGATGAACTCAAAGACCCCAGCTTCTGGGATAAGAACTCATTATTTGACAAAAAATTGCTGGGAAAATTGAGACTTAGTATGGAAGAAACTAGGCATTTACCCACACCCAATGCCTTATACCAAGATAAGGTCAAAATAGTCTCATGATTTAGACATAAAGAGTGATATTAGAAAAAGAAAGAATAGTCTGCTTCTCAGGTCTGTAGTGAAGGAAGGGATTAATGGTCAAAGAAAAAAATAGAGTACATTTTAGGATGTAAAATGGATAATTTTGATTATATTAAGTTAAAACGTTTTTGTACAAACAAAATCAATGCCAACAAGATTAGAAAGTAAATAATAAAAAAGGAAACTTTTATATTCAAGGGTTCTGATAAAGGTATCTAAAATATATAGAGAATCAACTCTAATTTATAAGAATTCAAGCCATTCTCTGATTGACAAATATCAAAGGATATGAACAAACAATTTCCATATGAAGATATTAAAACTGTTTCTAGCCATGTAGAAAAAATGTTCTAAATCACTATTGATCAGGGGAATACAAATTAAGACAACTCTGAGGTACCACTACATAGTTCTCAGATTGGCTAAGATGCTAGAAAAAGATAATGATGAATCTTGGAGGGAATGAGGGAAATCTAGAACATTAATGAATTGTTGATGGAGTTTTAAAGTGATTCAACCATTCTGGAGAACACTGGAACTATTCCTAAAGGGCTATCAAACTGTGCATACCCTTTGATCTAGTAGTGTCTCTACTGAGCCTGTTCCAAAAGAGATCATAAAAAAGGAAAAAGGACCCACATCTGCAAAAATGTTTGTAGCAGCACTTTTTGTATTGGTAAGGAACTGGAAACTGAGTGAATGGCCCAATAATTGGAGAATGGTTGAATAAGTTATGGTATATGAATTTTATGGAATATTATTGTTCTATAAGAAATGATCAGCAGAATGGTTTCAGAGAGGCTTAGAGAGACATGAACCCATGCTAAGTGAAGTGAATAGAACCAGGAGAAGAGTGTAAACAACATCAGCAAGATTATATAATAATCATTTCTTATGGACATAACTCTTATCAAAAGCAAAGTGATTCAGGCCAATTCCAGTGATCTTGTGATGAAGAGAGTGATCTGCACCAAAAGAGAGGATTGTAAGGAGTATGGATCACAGCATAATATTTTCATTTTGTTGTTGCTGTTTCCTTGCATTGTGATTTGTTTCTCTCTCTTTTTTTTCCTTTATAATCTGAGTTTTCTTGTGAAGCATGATAATTGTGGAAATATGTGTAGAAGAATTGCACATGCTTAACATATAGTGGATTACTTGCAGTCTAGGAGACAGTATGGGGGGAAGGGAGGGAAAATTTGGACACAAGGTTTTACAAGGATGAATGTTGAAAATTTTCTCTGCATATGTTTTGAAAATAAAAAGCTTTAAAATAATTTGCTGGGAGAACATCACAGATTAGAGGAAGAATTCAGAGGGGCAGAAGTATCTTTCAAGATGGAAAAAGATTCTGGAACATGGAGAAAGCTAAAGAGTCTGGAGCAGAGATTGGAGAGGAGTGAATGACTTTATTTTATTGCCTTCTAAATCACCTAAATCTTGAAATTTTTTTGAACTAGTGTTGCTCCATAAAATACTGCTATACAAAATTTCAGGGTGAACTTCAATATTAAAAGGATAGATTTTGTATGTATTGAAATAACTGTACATGCCCCTTTAACTTCTTGACCAACCTGTTTATTCAACTATAGGACCTCTTCAAAATCTGGTACACCTAATCTTAGACAAAAGACTGGAAGATTAAATAAGCAAGAAGAGATAAGGGCTAGGAAAATGCCAAGGATGATCCAGACAAAAGACATGCTAGAGAATAGCTCCATAATATTTAAAAGCAAAATTGTGAAGGGAAATGAAATTGGTTCATAAGATTAATTAGAATTCATAAAAATCAAGAAATAATATTTTTAAATAGTTGATATTATACATATGATGAGAATAATAGATGAAAGAAATGAAATTTTGAAGAAAGACTTGGAAAAAGAATGTATAGTTTAGTACAAGAGGTACAAAACTAGATACATACTAGAATAGTGACTTCCCTGAAAATTAGAATGTATCAAAAAAATCTAATGATTCCATAAGATAACAATAAATACCAATACAATGTATAATGTTTTTAAATTGAAGGAAATATAAGACATATCATGTTTGTAACAACTGGTCAGGAGAGCATACCAAAGGAAAGATTATTTAAGTATAATTGAAGCAGTGACTAAAAATAATCACGATAGAAATAGTGTTAGAGTATTAAATAACTTCATTAGTCAGGATCACAAAAGATTTAGTAGCCACTCAATGAATGAGCAAAAAGCACGGAAAATAATATTCTAAGATTTAAAAAAAATTGCTTTATCATTAAGAACAACTTATTTAGCAAAACTGATTAAAGCATTTTAGGGGAGAAATTGATTTTAATTATATAGAGCATTTATAAACATTTTTAATTAAAAGACTATGGCTGAATAGCAACTTTCTTTATATATATATATATATATATATATATATATATGTACATATATATATACACACACACACATATTTATACAGTTATCTTGCTGTACAGGAAAGGGAAAAAAAGCCTGAGAAGGAAAACATAATACAAGTAAACATCAATAGAGAGTGTGAAAATGCTATGTTGTGGTCCAGGATCAGATCCCACAAGCCTCTCCCTGGGTGTATATGGCTTTGTTCATCACTGAGCAGCTGGAACTGCTTTCAAACATCTCGTTGTTGGAGAGAACCATGTCCATCAGAATAAGATCATCGTATATTCTTTTTGTTGCCGTGAATAATGATCTCCTGGTTCTGCTCATTTCACTCAGCATCAATTCATGCAAGTCTCTCCAGGCCTCTCTGAAATCATCCTGCTGGTTGTTTCTTAAAGAACAATAATTGAATAGCAACTTTCAAATACAAACAATACATTAAAGAGAAATAAAAAAGTAAGAACAATTGATTAATAAGAAGGGACTTTTTATAAGGTTGTAGTATTTCCATTTTATTGTGGGATGATGGTGATGATGGAATTGTCCCCTCAGAAACCTTCTTTCATCAGCAAGTCAAATAAGATTAAAGACCTGGGCATAATTCTGTTGTATTTTGATGATTGTAAAAGAAGAAAGGAAAGGGAGAAGGAAAGCCATAGACTTACAAGAAATAGGGTAGGATGGGAGAAACATCATAGTCTGAGAACAAAAATATAAATATATATGAGGGAGAAAAGAGTGGAAAATAATGTGAATTATTAAAACCTCATTTTCATTTGAATTAACCAAAAGATATAATACATACATGCTAAGAAATTTTAATATATAAATATATTCAACTAGGAGACACTAGGAGAAAAAAGAAGAGAAAAGAAGAGAATCTGACTAATTATACAGTATGGATAGAAGATCATGAAGAAACTTTATGAAGGTGTAAAAAATGGGTAATATCTTCTTATCTGTCTTAATGAGAGAAAGAGAAAAGATTCAGAAAAGTAGACATTAATTCAATCAAGCATATAATATTGCTATAGACACTAGTTCTGTTACACAATCCTGTTTTTTATATATGAAAAAGGGTAGGAAGCAATGAAAGGAAAAATAGAAGAAAAAAGGATGTTAAGAAGTGGACAATTAACAATTGTAATTATTAATGTGAATGAAATGAAGCCACCATAAAGTAGAGGATCATAGAATTGATGAGAAAATAGAAACTAACAAAATGCTTTACAAGGAACAGTTTTGAAATATAACGATTCACAAATATACTCTCTCACACAAACACAATAAAGAAATGAAGTTTGGAGACCAATCTATTGTGCTTTACTTAAACTAAAAAAAATCAACAGTAGCCAATTTGAGGTTTACCAATAAAAGAGCAAAAATAAACTTCATTAAAATATAAACAGGGAAACTACATTTAGCTACACTATATGATTGAAAATTTCTTCTAATTCTGAACATTATAAGCCTCATAGTACAGCATCTAAAAATCTAAGGAAAAAAAATCTTAATGATTTACAAGAAAGAATAATATAGTCCCCATGACCTAGGAATGCAGTATGTATAAAGATAAGCAATGGGGAAGATTTGGTAAGGGCTAATCTAGTCACTTTAGTTTTTCAGCCAAAATAGTGCAAGTACTAACAAAAGAGCCTCTCTCCCAAGGGAAGTATGAGAAGACTTAGGTTAATAGAGAAACAAGGTTTGTTGGTAAAGCAGAAGGAAATCAATGAGTTCTTAAATATATTAGAGTGCACCTCTCCTTGGCCCTCTAAGGAAGATTAGAGCTAGAGATGTGGAAAATAGTGGGAAGGCAACTAATTGAGTATTACAAAGATAAGGGTACTGATTCAATACCTAAAACAAGGAAGGATTTTAACTTGGGCTGCCAGACAAGAAAGTCTGAGGAGAAAAAGCAGCAGGGGATGGTACTGACAATGCCAGAAGGAATAGTGATTTGGGTGGTAAAGGAGGTAAATACTGTGGTGAGAAGTTTAAAGGGTGTGGCACTTCTCAGCTTCACAGCTAGGTTTTACTTCCACCTACACAAGACCAGTGAAATAGGCACCCTGAACTTAATATACTAGTCACCTTTGTCCAACTAGCAGGTGTAGCTCTTTATGCACACACTTTAATGCAGATTAATTATCCTTTGGCAGTGTAGGAGCAAATTGCTTCTGTTGCTATCAAAGCATGGGGAAACCTCCTAAAAAAAGAAGATAGAGGAGAAGCCTTCATGAAAATAGTGCAAGGTCCCAATGAATCCTTTGCTGTTTTCCTGTGATGTCTGCAGACAGCTGTCACAGGAATCATTGTTGAAAATGAATCAACAGAAAAGGATAAGATAACTGGCTGAGGAAAATGCTAATGAGGATTGAAGAATTATACTAGGAATAAAAAAGGATGCTCCTTTAAATGAGATCATAAGATGATGTGCCACAGTAGGTACAAATACCCATTATACCCAGACTATGATGCAGGCTTTTCAAAATCTGAACATGGGAAAACAGGGTCCCTCTTGGGAAGGGACTTCCAAAGAGACTTATCAGTGATTTTAATGTAGTAAAGTAGGGCATTCGAAAGCTCAATGTTGGAAAAAAGATAAAGTGAAAAAACAGGGTAGGAGAACAAGATCCAAAATCCTGTGTCCAAAACACAACAAGGGTTTCCACTGGGCATCTGAATGTAGAGTAGCTCAGGGAAATGGAAAGTGAGGCTTGGCCCCTGGGCTGCAGGTAAGAAACACTTGGGGTGTGATGGCAGCTGCTGTTACACCCAGAGAGTCTTTAAAAGTTCAGTACTACAATATAATCAGAGAACATGCCCAGGGGGCAAGGGGATTGTAATTAGGAAGAATAGAGTTGTATGGCACCGAGACTATTGAGATATCTCCTGGAGAATTGAAACCTGTCTCCATCCAGCCTATAGATCCCTTGCCTCCATACACAGTAGGTTTGATCATTTCTCCTCCTGAGAGTATTTACAAAACAGTGTCCATCCATACACTGATTTGGGAAACTGGGGAATGTGAAGCTCATATCCCAGTCAATAATACAGGTAGACAATATGTGATCTATCATCCAGGAGAAGTAGTAGGGTCAGGTATCCTCCTACATACTCCTGATATGTAATTTGTTGACATTTATCCAGATTTTGACTCCCATCAACAGAATCAAGGAATGTCTTGGACTGCAGCTGTTACAGCTGACATCCTATGCTCACTATATATGTAAATGGTATAACACTGAAAGGGTTGGTAAATACTGGTGCAAATCGTATGGTCATTAGAGGTGTCAGCTGGCCCAATTACTGGACAAAGATTATGGTAAGCACCCATATGTTTGGCATGAGAGGATCAATAGTAGCTGAACTTAGTGCTATCCCTTTGAAATGGAAATTTGAAGATAAAACAGGAGTTTTTACTCCTTTTGTAGAAAAAAAATCCCACCAATCTGCAGAGGAAGAGACTT
The DNA here is from genome assembly GCA_023553655.1 of Myrmecobius fasciatus. Lineage (NCBI taxonomy): Eukaryota > Metazoa > Chordata > Mammalia > Dasyuromorphia > Myrmecobiidae > Myrmecobius > Myrmecobius fasciatus. The sequence goes on from JAJPUD010016512.1 coordinate 19,597, forward strand.
CCTACAACAGGATTACAATTGAATATTTTGGCTTTTTAGGCAGGGCTGTTGTTGAAGGCCTGCTAGCACTCTCACCTGTTCATATTGAATGGAAAACTAATACACCAGTGTGGATGGAACAGTGGCCTTTAACCAGTGAAAAAAATTCAGGCCTTATTAGATATAGTACAGAAGCCACTTGACCAAGACCACCTACAACCTTCTCGAAGTCCTTGGAACACCCCTATATTTGCTATAAAAAAGAAATCTGAAAAATGGAGGATGTTGACTGATTTGAGAAAAGTGAATGAACTGATGAAAACTATGGGAGCTCTTCAGGCTGGGCTTCCATCTCTTACTCAATTGCTTAGGGAATGGCCTCTTTGGATTATAGACATTAAGGATAGTTTCTACTCTGTCCCTCTGGATAAGGAGGATATGAAAAAGATATACTCCTTTATATGAGATCATAAGATGCTGTGCTACAGAGAGCACAAATACTTTTTATGTTCAGACTATGATGCAGGCTTTACAAAATCTGAACATGGAAAAACAGGGTACTTATCGTACAAAAGCATTTTTTAGGAACAGAGAAGTTGAACACCTTAAATTACTTTCAGAAATTGATAGGAGATATCCAATGGAGGCATCCAGTGTTAGGCTTAACTATTTATCAATTACAAACATTGTATAACATTTTAAGGGGAGACACTGCTTTAGACTCACCACACTTGCTTACAAAAGAAGCCCAAGAGGCTCTGGGAGAGGTTGAACTGGTTTTATCCAATGTGGTTGAAAGAGTCACTCAAAAACCCTTAAAAATATCAGATTTTGCTATAAAAGAGGCATCTATAGCAGTCCTTCATCAAGAGACAGTGTGATCGAGTGCGTGATACTGCAAGCACAACCAGAACAAAGCCTTATTCCTTACATAGTGCTTGTAGCTCGAATTTTACTAAAGGCAATTATCTAGGATAAGACCTGAAAAGATACATATCTTTTATACCAATGCATAAATCAATTTATGCTGTGAAACCATCCCAGAGTGGCAAATTTTATTGGCTACAGCTCCAAATATTACACATCGGTCCCACTTAAAGATAACCCGGCTATTACATAATTGGCCACAAATTTTTGAAGAAAAAGTTTCTAAAGTTCCTCTTAAAGGACTAACCATCTTTACAGATGCATTCAAATATAATTTTTATGCTGTATATTCTCTTGACTTAGCTATAAAAAGAGTAGTTAGAACTTCCTTTCAGTTCACTCAGCAGAATGAGTTATATGCAAATTATGCTAGCTCTTACATGTTATCCAGGAGATGTAAATATAATATCTGTTTTGGCTTATTCAGTAGATGTGATACAAAGAATTGCCACAGCCCAAATAAAATTTGTAGTCTCTAACATATATCAGCTTTTTAAGGAACTTTGGCAGCTAGTAAGAAACCGTGGAGGTATTACTTCTTTCGTGTCTATTCTCATAATGGTTTTCTAGGAAAATTTTTTTTGTGAAAACTCAAAGGCAGATTGCCTTCTCACTGTGTTAACCAATGCTCCTCTATTTCAGGCAGCCCAAGAATCTCATTTTAAATATCATCATGTTGCACGAGCTTTATGTCTGCAGTTTGGGATAACAAAAGAGGAAGCTAGAATCATTTTAAAAGCCTATACAGCTTACCTCCCTTTCCATACCCCAATGCTTCCTCCAGGGAAGAACCCTCATGGTTTAAGACCCAATGAAATTAGTCAGGTAGATGTGACCCTTTATAAATTTTTGGTTGTCTGTCTTTTATGCATATCATAGTAGGCACATTTTTCAGGATTTATTTTTGTGGTATTAGCGCAAAAGAGACAGCCCAGGTGGTCACTGAATTTGTTACATAGGCCTTTGCAGTTATGGGATGCTACAAGTAATAAAAACAGATAATGGACCTGCATATAATTCTAAATATTTTGCACATTTTTTGTACATTTTGTGCACAATATCAGATTTCACACACCACTGGCATACCCTTCAATCCTCAAGGACAGGCAATTATAGAGAGAGGCAAATATAAAGAGGAGGAACAGAGACATCAAGATGCTCCTCCAAAAACAAAAGAAAGGGGGAGCCACAGATAACCCTAGAGAACTTCTAAACTTAAGCTTTTATACTATTCATTTTTTTTTGTTTTTGGATGAAGATGCACTGGCTCCAGCAGACAGGTTCCATAACCCACCCGAAGGACAGTGACCAGTGCAAGCAACTCCAATATCTTTAGATAATCACCAGGTGATGTGACGAGATCCAGAGAGTGGTGAATGGAAGAGGCCAGTAGGTTAACTGCTTGGAGCAAAGAGTTTGCTTGTGTCTTTATACATGCAGAAGGAATCTGATGGATGCCAATAAGCCATATCCATCTTGTCCATCAGAGAGAGACAAAAAAAGAGAAGACCCTTAAATGAAGGAAAAGACCCAAAAAACATTGGGTGGGTCCATCTCTGATAGTGCCCACCATTCAAAGAGCATGACAGTTAAGCCCATGAGTATGGCAATTGACTAATGAACATCACTATAATCATAAAAATAATTGCTAATGACACTGATGCAGGACTTCAAAGCCTATAGGAATCATTGTATTCCCTGACACATGAAGTGATGGACAATAGATTGGCTTTGGAATATCTCTTCACTGCTGAAGGAGGTGTATGTGTGGTTGTGAATTAATAGTTACTTTCTAAACCTTCCTTCTGGGACTCATAGAAGTATTTTATAGTATCTTCTTTATTCATATTATTTGTTATATTACTACTTACCTGTGTGATTCCTCCCATGCTGATGGAATTAACCACTGACGTATACCTGCTTTAATTAAAACAAAAGAAAGGGAGAGATGTAGAGGGGCACAGATAGTGGGGGAACTTTGGGTGAGGCATGAGACTCTTCAGCCCAGAGGAACCTGCTGACAATATCTGGTTCTGTTCCCCATCTCCCTTAAGTCCTCTCAGCCTTCCTGAGAAGTCAGGGTGGTGACAACCTGTGGTGTAGTTAAAGCAGAATGATACCAAGTGGCAAAATCATCGACATGCAACAGCAAGTTGTTTATGTGGTACTGCATGTGCAGTATATAGTTAGCACATGTGCAGTGTGCTATGGTTATATATGGGTATTAAGGTATATATAAAGCTGAGAGAATTTGGAATAAACAGACTCCATATTTGACCATACATGTGAGACCCACCTCTTCACTTCTCTTCTAAGACCCTGGACTTGGGCTGGTACTGAGATCTTCCAGAGAGCTAGTCTGGACACAACAAAAACTATTCCTTAATAATTTAAAAAATGATTGTTAAAAGAAAGAAGATAAAGTTACAGGTATCCAAAATAAGGAAAATTCAAAACAAATAAAGAAGAAATCAACATTTAAAAACTATTATGCTTACTATTCCCCAAAAAACTAGAAATATAGGATAGCAGAAATGAAACATAGATCATTTTGTACCATATAACAAATAGTTATAAAATTTACAAATAAAGAATTCCATTAACAACAGTTTTGAAGTACAAGAAATAAATTGTTTTTTAGTTCTATGCATAGTAGACTAGGTCATGTTTGAACAAGAGATAGAAATAATTACAGAAAACAAAATGAAATTTTTTTATTATATAAAAAACCGTTTTTACACAATTGAAATCAGTGCAGCTAAAATTAGCAGGACAAAAAGGAAACTGATAAGGATATATATGTATATATGTGTGTGTTTGTGCCACTTGATAACTGGTCATGAAATATGAACCAGAGGAATATTTTTAAGCTTCTAGAAACCATAGTGAAAAATACTACAAATGATTCATAATTGGTAAAGTTGATCAAAAAGAAAAATGACTAGTTTTATTTAGATAACAGGAAAAAAAAAACAGGCATTTCAATTAGCTGTTATTGGACATTTGAATTAGTCCTGGCTTTCTGGAATATAATTTCTAATTATACCCCCAAATTATTAAACTGTGTACATATTTTGAATCAACAAAGTTATTTTGGGAAATCATCTTTACATTTAATGGTTTGGATAAATGCCTCATTTCTAAAAATATAGAGAATTTTCTCATATTTATAAGAATTCAAGCCATTCTCCAGTCTATAAATGGTCAAAGGATATGAACAGACAATTTTCAGATGATGGAATTAAAACCATTTCTAGTCATATGAGAAGGTGCTCCAAATCATTATTGATCAGAGAAATGCAAATTAAGACAACTCTGAGGTACCACTACATACCTGTCAGATTGGCTAAAATGACAGGAAAAGGTAATGATGAATGTTGGAGGGGATGTGGGAAGGCTGGGACACTGATGCATTGTTGGTGGAGCTGTGAACAGATACAGCTATTCTGGAGAGCAATTTGGAGCTATGCTCAAAAAGTTATCAAACTGTGCATACCCTTTGACCCAGCAGCATTTCTATTGGGCTTATATCCCAAAGAAATCTTAGAGGAGGGAAAGGGACCCACATGTGCAATAATGTTTGTGGCAGCCCTTTTTGTAGTGGCTAGAAACTGAAAACTGAATGGATGCCCATCAATTGAAGAATGGCTGAACAAATTATGGCACATGAATGTTATGGAATATTATTGTTCTGTGAGAAACGACCAGCAGGATGATTTCAGAGAGGCCTGGAGAGACTTGCATGAACTGATGCTGAGTGAAATGAGCAGAAGCAGGAGATCATTATACACAGCAACAACAATATTATATGATGATCACTTCTGATGGACATGGCTCTCTTCAACAATGAAATGTCTCAAACCAGTTCCAATTGTTCAGTGAAGAAAGCCATATTCACCCAGAGAGAGGGATATGAAATGTGGACCACAACATATCATTTCCATGATCTCGATAAATGTTTGCTTGCATTGGGTTTCCTTTCTCAGATATTTTTTGTTCATGTAGATATAATTGTTCTTGCACAGTAAGATAAGTATGGAAATTTGTATACATATATTCGACTTGTCAAGTATTTTAATATAATTAACATGCAGTGGACTTTCTGCCATCTAGGGGAGGGGAAGGGACTAGGAGGAAAATTTGTAGTGGAAAGCTTTGTAAGGATCAATATTGAGGAACTACCCATACATATATTATGCAAATAAAAAAGCTTTAATAAAAAAGTTACTACTAAATTTTTACCTCAAGAAGCCAAAGGAAGATGAAAATTACATGTATGTATAAAAAATATTTATCATTCCTCTTTTTATAATAGCACAGAACTGGAAACTAAAATGTCCATTAATTGGGAAATGATTAGATTAATTAAGCCATATGAATGTAATGAAATGCTATTTTACCATAAGAAATAATGTAAGGAATTGTTACAGGGAAACTTGAGAAGACTTGCATGACATGTCAAGTGAATTGAGAAAAATAATTTTTTATATAACAGGAATACTATTAATTTTTAAAAAATAACTAATGAATCAAATGGCCTAGCAAAGTTCCAGAGTATCCATAATTAAGCATGCTACCAACCTTCTTATAGACAAGTAATAAACTCAATTTGACAAGATGAATGAAATATACTTTTTGCATATAATCAATTCTCACTCTACATATTTGCTATAAATGCTTTGTTTTTTCTTTCATTTTTCTCCAATAATAGATTTTTTTTTGGGTAAGGCAGGGTTGAGAGAAAAATTGCTATTTCTTAATTGAAATGAAAATAATTAGATTCAATGTTGTTTTCATCAAATAGTAATTATGACAACATAATCCAGTAAAATAGACTGGTCTCATAAACCTAATAATTTAATACTTATGGTTCTTGTATTGGGATAGACAAATGCAGTATTTGGTTAAGATAAAAGTCACAAAATCTCAGAATGTGAAGACAGGCTGTAGACTATCTAATCCATAGGTAATAAGCATCTCGACAGCACAGCCAACAAGCATTCATGCAATCTCTGCATTATCCTTGAGACCAAAGGAAGATGAAAATTACATGTATGTACAAAGAAGATTTATCATTCCTCTTTCTATAATAGCACCGAACTGGAAATTAAGCATTTCTTGGGAGAAAAACTTAACCTGACAGGAAAGCTCAATTCATTTTTGAATGGTTCTAGTTTTGGTGAGTTTTTTGTATCATGCCAAAGTATGTTTCTTTGAAACTTTCACTCAACTGTTTTGCTTACTGGGGCCAAATACCATCCCCCCCCAAAAAAAATTCAATCCCTTATCTATATCAGTATGTCAAATACTTAAAGACAACAAGTGTTCTTGCCAATGATTCTTTTCTAGGCTATTCATAGCCTAGAATTCCTTCAATTGATCTTCACATAATGTGATCTGAATCCCTTTATCATCCTTATCTAATGCATTGAGAAATGTGAGTACTGGATTGACACCCTAGGTCTGGGTATAGTCCTTTAAATATTAAATAGCTGGGCTTTACTTCTTTAGACTTCACTTTCCTAATCTGTAAAATTGGGTAGTTGAACTAGAAGATATTCTTTGTTATTTTAAAATTCAAGTTCTCCAAAATCATGTATAAAGTTTGATTTAATGATGGTCCTAAAATATAGAAAGAACACACATAGAAAACTAGTGAAGAAAAAGCTTTGCAATTGCTTATAATAGTATTGTTATTGAGAAGATTCAAATAGTTAAATTAATTCATATTAGCTTCAGCCCAATCTTTCAACATCTCCACATAGAGTTTTTCATTGAGGAGTTGAGGGCTATGTCTCATATCCAATGCAGTGAGAATTAAAAATTACTATGCATAAAAGCCTATGTTAGTTGTGATAGATGAAGATGAAACAAAATACTTTTGCAAATGCTGTTTCTTATGATCCTTCCTATAGTCTTTTAAGAGAAGCACTATAGGTATTGTCACTATTTTACAAATGAGTTTGTGACACTCAGAAGAAAGCTGAGTGACCTGTCCATAGTAACACAGCTAATAATTGTCAAAGGCAAGTTTCAAACATGAATCTTCTTGATTGCATATCAAATATGCTATCCTTTATTCTATGCTGCCTTATAAAACAAACAGTGTTAGGCAAAAATACAAAATACTCATTTTTGAGCAGGACCTTGGAAAAAGCGAATTTAGCCTCACACAGGCCAATTATTAATCAGGCATTTTCTATGATATTATCTTTTATGAACAACAGACACACATTTCTCCTGAAAGCAAGCTTACAATATTTCTTATGCCTTTCATTAAAAATGTCTAAAGGGAATGTGGGCTGGATATTCTTGTGAGTTACAGTCCAGTATCCATTACCCATAAAGGATCTGAGGCAAGTGTAAAGGACTTTCCAGATAATTATTGCCAAAGATTGTTGGATAGGAGATCCCTGCCTGACTTACTGCTGACACCCAAATGATCAACAGGTGTTTGGTAGTGTTATGAAAGCATGATTTGTTTATTATTCATTTTACTTAAACTTTGTAGAATTAGATACAGTCAGTCTTATAGTCAGACTGATCTGGGTTCAAGTCTTGACTTTTTAAAAAAAGCTGTATAGCTCCAAGATAGTCAGGGTCACAGGCAAATCTGATAATTTAAATGGCAGATGAGTTACTAACATGAATAATTTCATAGAGATTCCACACAAGGAGTTCTATCACACTAATGAAATTACAGGTTAATTTAAAAAAAATCACAAAAAAGGCTTTTTCCTAACGGTATTTAGCATTGCCTGTTGCTTTGAAAAGATTTCTCTGGTATTTTTCTTTGTCTTTCCTTTTCTGTGGTTATATATTGATTATTGAACTAGATTATTTCACTCCAGACATTAAAAAATCTTCCCTGCCTTTTCCCTACCCCCTTGTAGATCAATTTTTGTTTCTTTTGCTTTGAAATAAAAACTGAGTGAAAATCTTTTCCCAAGAAGGAAAGTTCAGAGGATATGATCATAGACAAGATTACTTTCGTTATCAGTCCCTCTTGTCACTGAATCTGGCCCTCTATACTTAAGGCGATGTATAGAAAAGTCAAAAAATGCATCTGTGTGTGTGTGTGTGTGTGTATGTGTATGTGTTCATCTCTTCAAATTTGTGATAGTAACATCCTTGGTTTTTCTGTAAACTTTGTGTTGTTGATAAACAGATGAAAAGCCTTTGTGCATCATGGTTTTGAAACCATGTTTTTGTAATTGGAGATGCAATTTCAGATAAATGGCTACCCCCCCCCCTAAAATAATTCACTTAGGTTTCTGCATCATTGTTACTCTAGGCATAAATTCCTCATTGTTGTAATGGGTGAAATGTAAGTCAACTAGAAACATAGAGTGCATGGGGATGTTTTTTGTTTGAGCCTGAACAAACCATTTCTGCTTTCATTGTGTTCCTAATTTTGGTGATTTTGTATAAAGCAGAGAGGTCTTAGGAATAAATACCACCCAAGTATCTCCTGAATTTCTATACACTTCCAGCTGGTGCCTCACAACCTCACTCTCTGTTATGTGTTGTCTTATATTGTTCTCTAGTTGTTTTATGTATTTAGATTGTCTCTCCTAACAGATCATAAACACGTGGAGGACCACGTGTTTTCCTTTATTTGTATTATCCTCAGAGTTTGATAAATTTAGGCACAAAGTGCTCACTAATTTTCATTAACATATAGAATGGGAGCCTCTGCATGGAAGAAAGGCATCCTTATAAGAATGGTTAAATTATTAGAGCCTATAATAGTGCTATCTATTGTACCAGATAGCCTCCTTAGACTTTCAGCCTCCTATCAGGATTTAATACAATATTTTATGCTTGTTGCACTTAGGCAGGAATTGATGGGACAGAGCCTCCAGGCTTTTTGCTGCAGTGCTAAAGAGTATCTTGAAGACTGTGATTTGCCTATAGGCAATGTGTTATCTGTGAAAGTCCTTTTTTATCATCTTCAGCTTTACTTCCACCTTCAGTAAATTCTGCCATATGATTTCAATCAGTTATACTATACTGTTGTGAGGAATGAATTAGCTAGAACTCTTTGGGGGAAAAATATGAAAAACCTTGCAATTTAAAGGGACACTCAAAATTGAATTCCTCAATTCTTCCTCAGAAAGCAAGATGTAAGGTAATTGAGGCACATAAAGTTTAAATTTCTTGCCCTTCCTTCTGCTCTTTTTGGCCACAGTCTCTTCCATTCACTCTTCAGTCACCCACACCGAACTATTCTCTCTTCTCAATCTTCAAAATATCTTATACCAGCTGATGGCAGCAGAGGAGAACTCAGAGGGAGAAATGAATATTTCTATAAAAACAAAATTATTTTGCCTTAAATTCTTTGATCTTCTTCACTTTATTGCACATAGTTTCCACTTCTTTTAATGAGAGCCAAACTGAATAATAAAAATGTATTCATTCCATTTTTTCCCTCTTTCTCATATACATTTAACATTGGGCAAATTCTAGCTTGGTCTCTTTTCTAATCTGAAGTTCCAAAATTTCTAATTAATCATATATTTCTGATCTAAAAATTCCCTGTGGCTTGAAGGATGAACAAAATCAGATTACACTTAGACCAAAAAAGAAGTCCTCTTTCTGATCCTTCTTTATTATTCTTCAACATAAATGACAAGCCATTACTTTCAAAAGGTTTTCAAAAGGAAAACAAGATAAACAGAATAAGTTTAAACAAAGAAAAAATGAGCTCCATGAAATCACACAGAGGAATATTAACTAGGTTAGCAAGAAAAATAAGCTTAAAAGCACTTTTTTCACATATCTCTACAGGTTTTATTTTATTTATTATTTGCTATATCTAATTGTCAGACAATTCAATAGTGGAGTCATGATGTATATATAGTCTTTAATTTGTCAATGTGATTGGTTTCATAGTGGTTGTGAGACTTGTATCTTCAGAATCCGATAAGCAGTTTTAACATACTCTGATCTGTTATCAGAGTTTGCTTTACTTTTGTGCTGTGTTGAAAGGAGAATTTGTCATTTGGTACTCTACTTTGATCTAAGTGTTCAAGAGGTTGATAGTATCCATCATGAAATATTTTATCTGTCCTTGTTTGGGTATAACTTCTAGGATTTTTCCATTGAACCATGGTCAGTAAGAAGAGAGATATAAGGAGTTGTAGTATGTATGTCAAAGTGGCTAATTATTGATCATGGATTTAATTCTAAAAAGAACTTTGGAAGTCATTTAGTTTAAACCATTTATTTTGTAAATGAGCAAACTAAGGTCTAGAAAAGCAGCAAGAAAGAACTATACTAAGGTCAGAAACAAATTAACGAGGAAAATCAGTGAGTTACTTGTATAGCTGAAGGTTTTTGTTGTGCTTCATGTACTAGGATTTTTTTTGTGTGGGAAGTTCTGAGTTTGTTTGTGAAGCACCAGTATTTGAGTATGTAGTAAATGCTAATTTTTAAGGAGAGAAGAACCTCAAAGGATTTCAGGTTCCATTAGTTTTTGAACCAATATTCAGATCAGATTAAGCTGGAGCCCTATTTGTGAGGTGGATCATGCTCTCTGTAATTTCTAGAGTGGTTTTTTCTCCCCCCACTCATATCTTTACTTTCAAATGAACTAAGCCAAGTTGCAGGTGACTGACAAGTATCAAACCTATTATGGAGTTAGGGATATAACTATCCCAAAACTGTGAAGACTACCCTGAGAGGAATGGGTTATTTCTCCAAAAATCCATGAAGGAGGCTAAGGCAGACTATAGAGCTCTTAACTATTGGTCAGTAATTTAAGACTCTGAGGCCATCACTCTGTTCCAAGTCATCACAGATATCCTCACATTTGTCTTACCACTGCATTTTAATGACTCTGAAAGAGTGAGGCTGACAATTTTGGGCAACTCTGCCTGGCTTAAATCCACTTAATACACAAGTCAAGATGTCATTGGCCTTCTTTGAAAACAGATGAATGAGTAGTATCTACTTAAAACCTTCAGCAAGCATCATATGTAATGGAGTCAAACTAGAACCGTTCCCAATAAGATCAGGAGTGAAACAAGGCTGCCCACTGTCACCATTATTATTTAATATTGTCTTAGAAATGTTAGCTTTGGCAGTAAGAGAAGAAAAAGAGATTAAAGGAATTAGAGTAGGTAATGAGCAAAACAAATTATCACTCTTTGCAGATGACATGATGATATATGTAGAGAACCCTAAAGACTCAACTAAAAAACTACTAGAAACAATTCACAACGTTAGCAAAGTTGCAGGATACAAAATAAATCCACATAAATCATCAGCATTTTTATATATTACCAATAAAGTTCAGCAGCAAGAGAAACAAAAAGAAATTCCATTCAAAATAACTGTTGATAGTATAAAATATTTGGGAATTTATCTGCCAAGGGATAGTCAGGAACTATATGAACTAAACTACAAAACACTTTCCACACAAATAAAATCAGACCTAGTCAATTGGAAAAACTTAAAATGCTCATGGGTAGGCCGAGCAAATATAATAAAAATGACAATATTACCCAAACTAATTTACTTATTTAGTGCCATACCAATCAAACTCCCAAGAAATTATCTTACAGATCTAGAAAAAATAGTAGCAAAGTTCATTTGGAAAAACAAAAGGTCAAGAATTTCAAGGGGATTAATGAAAAAAAAAAGGCTGATGATGGTGGACTTGCTGTACCAGATCTAAAACTATATTACAAAGCAGCGGTCATCAAAACCATTTGGTACTGGCTAAGAAATAGAGTAGACGATCAGTGGAATAGGATAGAATCACAAGACAAACTAGGCAATAACTATAGCAATTTAGTCTTTGATAAACCCAAAGATCCCAGCTTTTGGGATAAGTATTCACTATTTGACAAAAACTGCTGGGAAAACTGGAAACTAGTATGGAACAAATTAGGGCTTGACCCACATCTAACACCACATACCATGATAAGATCTAAATGGGTTCATGATCTGGATATAAAGAGTGATACTATAAGTAAATTAGAGGAATGTAATATAGTTTATCCCTCAGACCTATGGAGATGGAATAAATTTATGTCCAAAGAAGAACTGGAACTCTTAATTGAAAACCAAATAGATAACTTTGACTATATTAAGTTAAAAAGTTTTTGTACAAACAAAATCAATGCAGACAAGATTAGGAGGGAAGCAATAAATTGGGAAATCATCTTTACATTTAAGAGTTCTGATAAAGGTCTCATCTCTAAAATATATAGAGAATTGTCTCATATTTATAAAAATTCAAGCCATTCTCCAATCAATAAATGGTCAAAGGATATGAACAGACAATTTTCAGAGGATGAAATTAAAACTATTTATAGTCTTATGAAAAGGTGCTCCAAATCACTATTGATCAGAGAAATGCAAATCAAGACAACCCTGAGGTACCACTACACACCTGTCAGATTGGCTAAAATGACAGGAAAAGTTAATGACGAATGTTGGAGGGGATGTGGGAGGGCTGGGACACTGATGCATTGTTGGTGGAGCTGTGAATGGATACAGACATTCTGGAGAACAATTTGGAGCTATGCTCAAAAAGTTATCAAACTGTGCATACCCTTTGACCCAGCAGCATTTCTATTGGGCTTATATCCCAAAGAAACCATAAAGGAAGGAAAGGGCCCCACATTTGCAAGAATGTTTGTGGCAGCCCTTTTTGTGGTGGCTAGAAACTGGAAATTGAATGAATGCCCATCAATTGAAGAATGGCTGAATAAATTATGGTACATGAATATTATGGAATATTATTGTTCTGTAAGAAATGACCAGCAAGATGATTTCAGAGAGGCTTGGAGAGACTTACATGAACTGATGCTGAGTGAAATGAGCAGAACCAGGAGATCATTATACATGGCAACAACAGTACTATATGACGATCAATTCTGACGGACATGGCTCTTTTCAACAATGAAATGTTTCAAACCACCTCCAATTGTTCACTGAAGAAAGCCATATACACCCAGAGAGAGGGATGTGAAATGTGGACCACAACATAACATTCTCATACTCCTTGATTGATGTTTGCTTACATTTTGTTTCCTTTATCTGATATATCTTTTGCATAGATAAGATTTTTCTTGCACAACAATAAGTTTGGAAATACATATACATATATTCGATTTGCCAATATTTTAACATAATTAACATGTAGTGGATATCCTGCCATCTAGGGGAGGGGTGGGGAGTTGGGGGGAAAATTTGTAACAGAAAGCTATGTAAGGGTTATTGTTGAAGAATTACCCACACATATGTTATGCAAATAAAATAAAATAAAAAAATACTTAAAAAAAAAGAAAACAGATGAATGACAATACTCTCCTTATTTTCCTAACTCACTTAAAATATTTGATTTACCAGTCTTTTATCTCCTACCTCAGGGCTGGTGATGGAGAAGCTTAAAAAGGATATTGGGCCAGGGACAGGAACAGTTATTTCTAAACTGCTTTATTTTAACTTAATTTAACATAATTGATATAACTTGATTAACTTGGTTAATGAAATTATTTTCCTAATGAATATTCATATACTAACTTATGGTTTTATTATAACAACCTTATGAACTAAATTTTGCAAGTATTATTATTTTCATTTTAAACATTAGGAAAAGAGTCTTATTAAAGCAAAATGACTTACTCAGGATCACATGGTAAAGATGAATGAACTACAATTGATCCAAGAGATTCTGACTCTTTAAGTTCAATGATCCTTCTACTTCATCACACTCTCTGCAGTGTAGTGAAAAAAAAAGTAATTGCACCGGAAATAAGGAGACCTAGATTACAATACTGACCCTATTACTAGATTGTGTAGCTTTGGGTAAATACCTTACTCTATTCCTTGTTTTATTTTTTAAAACTCTTTTTATGGTAGATGAGTTCAAATTTTTTTTCTAAATTAAATTTCAGTGATTCTGTCATTCCTAGTTTTAAGATCTTAGTTTAAAAAGGCCAAATATATTTGCTTAGCGAATGGCCTTTTTAAAATTAACTTTCTTATTTATTTATTTTAATATTAAAGCTTTTTATTTATAAAACATATGAGTGATTTTTCTACATTGATCTTTCCAAAAACTTTTTTTCCCAACCTTTTCCCCTCCTTCCCCCCACCCCCTCACCCCTAGATGACAGGTAATCTAATACATGCTAAATAGGATAAATTATATGACAAATACAATACATGTATACATATCTATACAATTATCTTACTGCACAAGAAAGATCAGATCTAGAAAGAGAAGAAGAAAAAACAACCTAAGAAGGAAAACAAAATGCACGGAAATATTCACTGAAAGCGTTAAAATGCTGTGTTGTGGTTTACACTCAGTTCTCACAGGCCTCTCTCTGGATGTATATGACTATCTTCATCGCTGAAC